>MJUU01003366.1:63733-75584 GCA_002080025.1 Modiolus philippinarum | reverse complement strand
CAAAATCGGACTTAAAATAAAAAAAAAATTTTTTGGAGATTTGCCCCTGTTGGGCCCCATTTATCTCGTGAGCCGTACATGCTACGTGAAATCCGTTGGCATACTCCAGATTGGAAATTTCCTCAGGAGCACACTGAAAGAAACCCCATCAAAATCCGATTAATAATAAAGATTCTACAAACAAACATGTGAAAACACCCAATTTAACCCCTTTTGGCCCCTTTTTTAAAAACGGTTGGGGCCACAATTACCAAAACTGAGCCAAGCCTTCCTTTTGTACCAAAGAACATTATGTTAAAATTTCATAAGGATTGATCTACTGGAACTAAAGTTATTGACCAAAAACTAAAGTGTCTACAGACGACGACGACAACGACAACGACAACGACAACGACGACGACAACGACGACGACGACGACGACGACAGCACCATACCAATATACGACCGCAAAAATTTTTGCGTTCGTATAAAAATTGTGGCTCAATCCGCCAAGGGTGAAGAGAAGAGGAGCGGATCGTAACCCTTGGCTAGCGAAGATGGCTCACTATAGACCATGAAATTCACAGATATAACTTATATGGACTAACCCACATACCAAATATCATGACAAATACTGAGAATCTTAACAAGTTCAAAAGACCATGAAATTAACGTCACAGGGAAAAAAACATGGTACTTCTTAAGAGCCTACAGTTATTCAGAATCAGATGTAAAATATAAAACTTTACCATGTTTACTAGACTATGAAACTGAGTACAAGATCAAATCCTGACTGCATACAGTCATGTAATAAACACGACCATGCTATATACCAAATGTCATTGACCTATAGCTTGAAGTTATTGAGAAACAGACTTAAGCAAAATACTTAACCTGGGCACTGAACCGCAAAATATAGGTCAAGGTCACACGAATTTGTGACTGCTAGATAAGGCTACCCATGGACCAAATATAAAGATCCTACATCAAAGGGTTATATAAAATTACTTGAGTTTACGCCACCGCCGTTGCCGTCATACTTTGCACGCCTATGTCTCGCTTTCTGCGACTTTCCACGCGGGCTAGACAATCAAAAAATTCAAAATTATACAGAAATACATTTGTATCAAGAGATCGAATATCATCAATCAAAACTTTAACGTCTATATCAAAATGGTTGAATTTTGTCTGTGAAAATTCTATAATAATATGGTGAACAAGAGATTGAATACTAACGTCTGTATCAAATGGTTGAATTTTACGAATGAAAATTCTATAATAATAATTATTATCTTCGAACAAGAGATTGAATATCATCAATCAAAATTCTAACGTCTCTATCAAAAGGTTGAATTTTACCTCTGAAAATTCTATAGCAATATGTTCGAACAAGAGATTGAGTATCTGATGTTGGATATCACCAAATAAAAATGTTAACGTCTGTAACAAAAGACTGAATAACACCAATAAAAATTCTATAATAATACGCCAGGAACAAGAGATTGAACATCACCAATCAAAATTCCAACGCCTGTATGAAGAGACTGAACATCACCAATCAAACTACTACAACAACAAGAGATTGAATGTCATAAATCAAAACTCTTTAATGTTACGCATGTACCCGAAGACTCAGTTATGAATCAAGAGATTGAATATCGTCAATCAAATGCTATAACGATGCGTCTGTATCAACAGATTGCTAAATATTCTTTCATTGTTAATTGAATTATGCCAATCAAATATCTAAAACAATTTGTCAGGAAGAAGAGTTGTTCAAGATATTGAATATCACCAATCAAATTTCTAACTAATACGTCTATATCAAGAAATCAAAATTATATAACAGTACGTCTGCTAAGGAGATTGAATTTGAATGAAAATTCTAAAATACATCTGAATAAATAAGTTGCATATAATGAACCAAATTCCATAACATTGGTTTTTATCAGGAGATTGAATATCACTAATAGCAAATTCTAAAGTCTGTATCAAGAGACTGAATATCACAAATCGACATTTATATGATAAGTCTATATTCAGAAATTGGATATTACCAAAACAATATGTCTGGAACAAGAGATTGAATAACAATATACAGAAGTTACTTTAATTTGGATATTCTCAATCAAAATATCAAAGTCCTTAATCCTGTATTAAAAGATTGACTATCACCATTCACAATTTTATAATAATACAAATTTATAAAGAGTTTGAATATCAACAATAGAAATTCTAACGTTTGTATCAAGAGAAGTATCACCAGCTTTCAAGATTCTATAAAATATTTATAAATCAAGAGTTTGAATATCACCAATTAAAATTTTAACCAGTGTATCAAGAGATTTAACCTTACCATTTAAATCTTATAAATGTACTATATATATCAAGAGATTGAATACAACTAATCAAAATCAAACGTTTTTTTCAAGAGATTGAATGTTATGAATCAACATTATATGATGACATATTTGTATCAAAATATAGAATATCACCAAGCACAATTCTACAACAAAACGTCTGTATAAAGAGATTGAATATCGCTAATTAACATTCTATAACTACACGCCTGTATCAAGACTGAATATCACCAACCAAAAGTCAATAACAATACATCACCAATCAGAATTCTTTAATAAATATGTTAAGACATTAGTATATTAATCAATTAAGGATTAACTTCCCCATCGTAGTTTTGTCCTTAGCTATATTTGATATTACTCAATATTCGGATTTCGTTTGGTTTTATGCATTTTAAACATTTTTTGAAATTATGGACTTCCTTTGTTTGGGTTCTAGTGTTGCTGATGAGGAATTAATTTCCGAAATGGCCATACAGCTCATTAAAATTATTGCAGTTGGAGTTAACATATGTGTTATGGTCTCATGTTCATTTACTCCATATTCTTTCGTAAAATATTGAATGTCATCAAGCAAAAGTCTACAGTGTAACACCTGTATAAGGAAACTCAATATCACCTTTCAAAATTCTATAATAACGTCTGAATCAAGAGACTGAATATGACCAACCAAAACTCTACAACAAATACATGTATCATGAGATCGAATGTCATGAATCAAAATTGTACAATATTACGCCTGTATTAGGGAACTCAATAACTCTTTTCAAAATTCTATAACAATACATCTGTATCAATAGATTGAATATCACAAGATACTTAAAAATAACATATATATAAAGAGATTGAAACTAACTGATTAAAATTCAATAATTATACGTCTTGAATCGATAAAGATAAATCATCAGCAGTTTGAGCCTAATTTCTTACATTTTTTTTTGAAAGCTCTGGAGTTATACACGTCTGTTTGCATAAAACGTCAGAGATGTATTGCATTCATCTCTTAAAGTACAGTAACGTAAAGTACACACATCGGTGAGCTTAACTGCAAGTGATGAAACAATAAAAACTACAATCAAAACTACAGTTATAGTAAATACAGAAAGATAAAAAATAAGTATATCATTACCAAAGAAACTTAGATAAAAAAAAACAACGGCTGTAGAATACCGAAGGAACAAAGCACAAGATTACATAAATCAAAGTCCAGAGACAAGGCAAAAGCAAGTACACCAGAAGACGGAAGACCAAAGACACTAAATGCCCACAAAACACGCGAACACTACATATAAAACACAAAAAACTAAAGCAATAACAGTGTAAACTCTAAAAAAAATAGAGTGAAATCAGGTGCTCCGGAAGGGTCAGCATGTCCTGCTCTGTATACAACACCCGTCACACGGTCAGTGAGGCAAATGTTTTGAAAAGTCTGTGAGGTTACTGATTGGTTATTGTCATTTTCTAACCCTGAAACAAAACCAATTAAAAACCATGATACGTGTAACAGTAGCAAGGTAAAATTTTGAAAAGCTTTTGTAAACACGTTAGCATTCAAACATGGACAAGGACAGATCGCTACTACAAACATCACTGACGAAGACAAAACTAAAATTTAACATGACAGCACAAAAAAAACCAATCACCGAAATTAGATTCATACAATATGGTTGATGTGGGCCATGTCAGTAAGCGGGAATGAACTTTAACCATTCTACCTAACCAAGTCGCTCATGCGTAAAATGTAAGTCAGAGACAGCATCCGAAGCATGCATTGTTGTTGAAATCCCAAAATGCATCATGCATACCAATATGGTTGATGTGGGCCATGTCAGTAAGCNACTTTAACCATTCTACCTAACCAAGTCGCTCATGCGTAAAATGTAGGTCAGAGACAGCATCCGAAGCATGCATTGTTGTTGTCATCCCAAAATGCATCATAGATACCAATATGGTTGATGTGGGCCATGTCAGTAAGCGAGAATTAACTTTAACCATTCTACCTAACCAGGTCGCTCATGCGTAAAATGTAGGTCAGAGACAGCATCCGAAGCATGCATTGTTGTTGTCATCCCAAAATGCATAATGCACACCAATATGGTTGATGTGGGCCATGTCAGTAAGCGGGAATGGACTTTAACCATTCTACCTAACCAGGTTTCTCATGCGTAAAATGTAAGTCAGAGACAGCATCCGAAGCATGCATTGTTGTTGTCATCCCAAAATGCATCATGCATACCAATATGGTTGATGTGGGCTATGTCAGTAAGCGGGAATGAACTTTAACCATTCTACCTAACCAGGTCGCTCATGCGTAAAATGTAGGTCAGAGACAGCATCCGAATTTATGTGGCGATAGGGTAATCCATTCTCCAAAATCAAATCTCAGTTTGTAGACCATTTGTGCATATATCAAGGGTTTGCATGGTGCTTTGATTTTCACTTTAAATATTTCAGGCTAAAATATACTAGTTCAACTAAATGATTTTAATGTCAAATATGTGCCGATATAGTAAACCATTGTCCGATGCAAATCTCTAATAGATTTCAAGACAGAACGTTGCATTGTACAAATCAATTGTTATGTACTATAGTATGCGTACTGAAAATAACAAGTTGTTGAACTTAATAATTTCAAAGGGGATTGAAAAATATAAAAGGAACTTGTTGGTTTATACAGATAATGCTCATATAACAAATGAAAAAATACCGAAATTATTCTTATATACATAGGAAAAATGTACATGTGACAAAAAAGCACTTGATACATAGAGAACTCCAGTTTATCAAGGACAGGGCTTTTATTCCTGTCTACATCTTGATGTCGCCTGAGGGTCTTCAACTAGAGGTGAACAATTGTAAAATGCACTTCATGGAATGCACTAATCACCACGAAAAACATTCATTAAAGCTACACGTACAATTTTTGCTTTACAAATTTGGTGCAGTAGAACGTCAAGAACTAAGTTTGGAATAGAATTACTGCGATATTCTCCACTGTTTAACGTGGTGTCACCGGGGTTGAATTTTCTTCAAAAATGTTTAAATAATGCATCAAAGATAATTATGTTGATTTGTCCGGCATTTGTAAACCTGACAATCACAGATTTTTGCCAATTATAGATCAATTCAAAAGCTCTAATCGAAAGCAAGCCTCAATTGCACTTAGTACACCAAGTTAAAGTCTAATCTTTGTCTGTTTTAAAATGCATTGTCAAATCCTGTAGATATTCCTCTTCACTGCACCAAAGTTATAGTAAAGCAAGCACACGAAACAATCCCTACAAATACGTGGCAAAACCAAGCAATGGAACAACGCTTTTATTTTTGTTCTTCATCTTGAGGTCACCATTTAACAATGAGCTTTGCTCATGTCTAATACGTAGTTCAAGATAGCCCAAAGCGCCGCTTTAAGCGGAATTTAAAAATGAAAGGATATGGAGTGAATGCACATGAGACAAAATCTCTACAAATACATGGTAAAACCAATCAATGGAACAATTTTTGTTTCTTTATCTTGAAGTCACAATGAGGCTTTCAACAATGAGATTTGCGCATACTCACAGTACGTTCAAAACGACACTTGGCACAAGAGTCGAACGTCGCATGGCGCATTACTTATGTGCTCGTGCAACACAGGATAAAGCTCAACAACTAAAATTTGTGCTATTTTAAATTGAAATTGCTAGACGACCTTTAAGTCCAATATTGTTGTGTTTATTAACAAAACACATATGAAATAGCAGTTTTCTCTAGGATTAACCCTTCTTTTCTCCTTAAAATATAAAAACTGTAGAAGTGCTCCTGACGAATGATGTTCCCTGTTACCAGATACTTGATCCTGATTGCAGTTGTATTATTTTTGCATAAAGGGGAACGGAGGTTCGTCCTAGAGACAACTGTGCTATTTTATATGCTTATTGTTAACAAATGCACATTCACAACCTCTTAAGTCCTCCGACAATTCCAAAAATTAATGCATTTTTATTCAAATGATTTATTGCCAAAATAAGTCGTTCTGCTGCAAAAAAGTTATTAAAAACTGCATGTGTAGCATTGGTCAATGTTTTTCGCGTTTAGAGAAGTATGTTTCATGAAGTGCATTTCATAGTTCGAAAGTTATATTTATAAAAATACTAAGTACTTTTTTATATGAGCATTATGTGCAAGAAAGTTGCTTTTACAATTTCTGTTCGACCCCTTTTAGCAATACTTTGTGTAGAATTAATTGAACGGGATTAAAAAGCTGGTACAGTTTTCCAAGAGAGGAAGTTTTAATCTTGTAGCTCAGCTGTACATAAATGTATAAGACTTTTTTCTCCTTTTATTATTTATGCTATCAATTCTAGTTTTTATGTCAATTATGTGCCAACAGACAACACCATTTCTCTTGCAGGCGAGACAAAAACCAATTTTCCGCCACACTGACAGCCTTCCTCTTGTTTGAAATACAGTGATTTTGGGAGATAGGTCGCAAGTCATTCTTTTAGAACTAACTATGAGGTATGAGCAATGCTCATTGTTGATGGCCTCACAGTGACTTCAAGATCAATAAAGTGTTGTTCCATGGCTTGGCTTTTACCATTTATTTGTAAAGATTTTGTCTAATGTTGTTAATTTTAGATTGCCTTATTTCAAATGTATGTAGAATAACTTAATTATGGTCGATATCACGACCTTGTGGATCACTATGGGATATCTGTTTTGCAGATGCCCTTTAAAGCTTAGGATTGTTTTCTCTGCCGGAGTTGACATCTTCAACAAGGCAGGTGTCTTATTAGAGGCAAGATGTTTACTCTACCGGTGCATCTGATCTCACCCATGGATTTTTTAATTGGTACATTTTGTTCATCTTTGTATGTGTGTGTGTCTTCTTTTTTCTTTTCTGTGCGGTACTGTTTGTTTTTTTTCCGATGTTGCCATTGTTCTTGGATTATTCGTTTTAGACTGACTGTTCGAGTCTCACTTATTAATCCGAGTTGCGCAGATGACCCTTTTGGCCATCTCTTCAGTGCAGATAAAAGCAAATCTAAATTCAGAAAATTAAAATAGCTAATAGCGATCTCCTTCCGACATCAATTGCAGGTTACTATATGCAATGCACGACTTGCACCAAATGTTGTCACCGGCAACAGTTTATCAATGAAGCGAAGATAACAGGAGACACCTAAAAAAGGCGAAATCACAATCTGAATTAAGAATGAAAGGAATTGAAAACACAATATCACCTTATTATACATTCATGTTACTTTTTGAGAGCTAATTTTGGTGTTGAAATTGTCGAAAATTCTCCAGCTTTTTGCTTGATCTTCACAAGAGATGGGCATGGAAATATATAAGCATGTCAAATAACATTGTAATTCATGTCTTTCCTATCCTATTCGATTCATAGAGAATGGAAATAAGTGTTGAATTTGGTTTAATTTCTTTTCCTGTGTTCTCTGCATATCTGCATCACCTAATTTGTATGCTTTTAAGGGTCGGAGATTTTCTTTGGCTTATTGATTCAGTATATAACTGACAGTGTTATCGACATATATATCAGAAACGTATAATGTTTAATGTTGTTAACATAATGTATTTTAATATGCTAGTTTGGCATTCAAAATCCTGCATTTTCAGTAGTTGGTAAACAATGAAAGATTATAAAATAAATACACATGAGAGAAACTCCATACAAATACATGGCAAAAACATCCAAAGGAACAACGCTTTTATTGTTGTTCTGGAACATATATTGTTAATAACTAAATGTATAAGCTTTTGTGGCTACAAATTCACATTTGTTTGTTAATTACTATTTGTATGAAAGGTTTATTTAAGTTTTAGTCCTAAGAATGTACGCAAGCAGGGAAATTGATTTCATGGTAAATTTTAAAATGCTTTGGGTACATAATACCGAAGCTACTGTAAATACATTTCAATATCATTGAATTGATATTTTGGACATAGAAGCCCTTTTTTATGTTGGTCATTTTTGTATATCTAAATGGATTTTGAATAGTATTAGTTTTTCGGGTCAATTATAGGAAAATCCTTGTATTTTGAAAATTGTTGAAATTTCGCACACACATTAAGTCCTTAAGGATGGTCCCTCCTCAAGTTCATTATATCAAGATTTTAAAATAAGTGTCTTTATTTATTAGAACATTGATCATACATCATTTTTAGCAAAAAATATTGATAGGTCAGTGTACCCGTTTTTCAGATTTAAGTGCCCAAAATTTTGGCGGGAAACTGATTTTTCTTCTTGATTTTTCATTTACTTAGCATTAAGACAGTTGCCCTTTGGAATACAATGAAGATATATCAAGAATTGCATCAAATTTTGTCAAAAGTTTATTTAAGATGCATGCAAACATATTTTGAAAAGAAAAGTGGGGGTCAGTGTGCAAAATTTTCTAATGCATCATGGTGGATAAAATAAGAGAATTCCGAAAGTCAGAGACAGATTCAAAAACCTGAGGAGTGACCATCCTTAAAGTTTAAAAAAAATCACTTCACACAACCTTCTTATATTCTTGCTCCTTTTACACTATACTATTTTGTATTGTTAAAAGTATCCTTGAATGTTGTCTTGAAACTAAACAGCAAACGTTCCTCAACCTTACCTGTCGTTCGATTTCGAAATTAACATAAAATCCATAAAATGAATACAAAATACAAGGTGGTTTTGCAATATTAAAAAGTCATCAAAGAAACATAAAATATTTTAATTATTACTGGATGCAATAATCACCATAAAGCTGCCTTTGTGTAAGCAATTAGGACATTATAAGTTAATGATAGAACAAAATAATTACACCATACTACAACCATAGTATACCAATTTCAATAATAACACTACTGCAAAAAATAGCTACAACAATATATCTTCACAAGACTAATCGACAATTAGCTCAAAACTAGACTTGTGAAGATGTCACTATAAAATAATAAAAGAACATATAGCCATATACAGCAATATTTCTTTGCATAATTAGTGTTGTTTTTAATCTAAATGAACAAAGAAAACATCTTAAAGGGATATATAAATATATATCAATATCAATATTTTGACATCAAAGATGTGGAGAATAACATAATACATGTATTATAAACACATTATCAAGCACTTTTTTGTTCGTTTTGGTAACATATTACAGCACTACTTTGTAAAATTTTACATTTATGTTGTTACTTTTTATAAGTTTGTTTAATTTTTTGAGCTGTTTTTAGGTAAGTAATTTCTCTGATTTGACAAACTGGTTTACAACTAACATGACAAAAGAATTCTTAAAGGAAGAGGTATCTTCCACTAAATCTTGTATGCATAGTTTTTCTTGGTAAATCTGTCTATATTTTGGTTATTTGAAATACAAGCTGTTTGAAAAATTTGATCTAAATCATGCACTATCAGAAATCCATCCCTACGTTTTATCAATTGGTTGATTGATTGATTAGTTAGAGTTTAACGTCCAATGAGCAATATTTCAGCTATATCAGGACGAGAACAAGTTAATCAATTCAAAACAAATTGTAAGTAAAAGAAGAAAGAAATAAAGGTGGAAGGGACAACCGGGGCAACGACTTTTAATTGCCACTGGAAAAGGGGAGAAATGGGTAGGGGCAGGAAATTTAGCCTTCTATACGACACCCAGTGCGTCTGCTCTTTTTAGAGAAATATAGAAGGGGTCTTTATACTGCATGGAGCGTGGCGTTTCTCCACACAGTTTGGCTACAATGGTTCGCGGTCAGGCTTTCCGTATTATGACCTGACTACCCCGCAAAGACAGGGCATTCCCCTATCGATAAACAACAGTTTGATAATCAGAAAAATTATTATCCTGGATTAAAAAAGAAATATTGCAAAATACAGTTTTGATGTACAATCGATGCAATTAAATTCATATGGATGTTTAGGTTGTAAAATACTGCAGCATCATAAACAAAGCATTTTAGCAAGTTTCATATACATATCTTGGACAAAAGTATTCGCACACTGAGATATTTTTCTATAGATATTTCATGTAAAATTACGTTTAAAAAAATGTTGTACGACGATTTTAACCGATTTCTGTAAAACTAGCACTATTAAAGTCCGAATTAAATGCAGTTAAATTGTTTACTTGAACAAAATTCTCTGACCTTCCACTTTAAAGAATAAATGATATGAAGGCAATTATTAAAGTTTTAGATCACAATTCCCGAATAATATAAGAAAAATTCTGATGTCAAAATTTTACATTTGGTTTAAATGGACGATTATTTGAAACTACTCTAAATACTGAAATAAAATTTCAAACTAAACAATATATTGAGTTCATTGGTTAACATTACATTAAAATTGGATAAGAATTAGCATCATAATAATTTTTCGAAAAAAAAGGTTTTATATGAAATATATGCAGAAAATATGCAGCGTGTGAATACTTTTGTTATGTTGTAAAGATATAGAGAACTATATTTCTGTTTCAGCATCATCTACAAGTTCAAAATCTAACAGATGAGCAAAGATGGATGCATCCCTTTCTGCAGAGAAACGAGCATAAATCTTTGCTGTGCCTGTTGTTTTTCCAGTGTTAATATTTCCTTCCCAGCTGAAACCAAGTTTCCTCTTCAGATGATACCAAATTTCACCGATAACTAAAAACACTTCCACTGCCTGTGGTACGTCAAGTCTAAACATGTATCTCTTATTTGTCATTAAATCACCGGAAACAGGTTCGTGTAGGGTACAGCGCTGCCACCTATGGTAAGTTTTAGGGAACACAGTAACTGTGGGATTTGACTCTTGGTTTATAATTAGATAACGGTAAGCACAGTCTAATGTCTGACCTTCTTTGTCTGAACCTGCTGCGTATAAAGAAAATATATAATATCCATCTCTAGGGCAACGGATCATATAGTTTGCATTTGTATCTGTCCTTGACCTTAGAAACACATAGCGGTCAATATCAGTTACAGATTCGTCACTGGTGTCGTAAAATTGAAAAGTATGTGTAATTTTATTTTCTTTGTTCAGTTTGAATATTATTTCTAAATTCTGACCATTTGTTACAATTAAAGGGTCCAACTGATTTTCACATGATATGTTTAAATCCTCAATAACAGGAGTAGGTCCATAAAACGGAACCGGTGGGTATGCCGGTGCTGGGTCATACGGAATTCGAGTACAGTTTACAAGAAACGAACAAGCACTTTCAAGGCACTCAGAATGCCAGTAGTCACCTGTATATATCGAAAAATAATACAATCCACGTTTTGGCAAGTTTATTGTAAATATAACCTCATTTTTAACATGGCGTAAAAGAACCCGTCCTTCCAATAACCTTGACTCGACTGATTTGTCGTAAGATTCCAATAAAGACCCAAAGCCTAAAATCTTCGGAGCAACAACACGAACTTCTATAGTTCCCGTGTCAGTTGACAATGTACCTCCATAATTTGAATAAAATTTCAATCCATAGTTGAAAAACGGAGATTTTACAACAGGTAAATTTATAAATTCAGAAAATGGCAGAGGGATATCCAA
>MJUU01003366.1:27643-40810 GCA_002080025.1 Modiolus philippinarum | reverse complement strand
CCCCCCCCCACCTTTTAGAGCTGTTAAAGAAACAGAAAAAAAACTAGTTACCCCGACCTGACAAAGTTGTTATAGAACAAAATTTGTTTGCCAAATTATAGAGGTAGTATAGAACAGTGTGTGATCCTCAAATCCAATACTTCATAAAGGTGTTATAGAGAGATAATGTGATTTCCAAATCCTCAAACCTAAGGTTATAGAGGTGTTAGAGAAACAGAATGTGGTGAACATACAAATTTTCAAATGTTTCATATGTTCTCATATTTTTTATTCCCAAATGGTGTTTTGTGAAATATAAATCCCCCAAAAGAAAAACAAATAAAAGAAAAATGCCAAATCCAAGGCCATGTCTTTTGCAATTGTCTATTCAAATATTTTAACGATTTATGCTGAATTAACACTCTTCTCTTTTACCTTTTCTGCAATTAAAAGCATCATTTCGTATCCATGACGATCTAACATTTTTGCTGTTCGAGTCTTTTCTTCAGTTGATATCTTGTCCATCATTCCCTTCAGCTTGTCCTCTCTCATCCGTCTAAAATGGTCCTCTATACGTTCTCTCTCCGCCATTAGATTTGGGGTACTGCCGGATAACGACATTTGTTCAAAACTAGATAACAGTTCAGCCGCAGCTCTTTCTTTTTCCAATCCAATAGTCTCATCGAGTTTTCTCATTTCTTTTTCTCTTTCTTCCAGTAGAAAACGTTGTAACCGTTCTTCCTCTTCTTTATGTCTTTGTTCTAATATGGACTGAGCATGGAAAACTCCACTGGTCTCAAAATCCTGCAAAACAAATGTCGATAGTATACAAAATCATACTACTTCAGAATAATTAAATGAAATCTTATTAGTATTAGTGAGAACAAGACTTGAAATTCAATTGGGAAATTGGATAAAAATTTCCTTTATAGTCATACGGCAAGTTTATCAATTTGAGAACTGATTAAGTAATTTGTAGGAAAATAATGAATTTAGACAATAAGAGGGTGATGGAGTGTAAAAGGTGAAAAAAAATCACCACTGAAGATTTATAGATTTTCAAGTATATTTAGTTCTTTGGTTATCAGAGGCCACTCACGGTGTGAATGTCATTCCCGTCGAAACACTTAATTTTCACACTTTGTTTTACGATTTCGTGTTTTTCTTGCTATATACATGTTAGTCATATATCCATTGATGAAATTCTATTCCATTTCCAGAGGCTTTACTTGCACATTGGGGAATCCGCCTTTCCGATATTTACTCAGTCAATGTTCCATATTATTTACGTACAGAAACTAGAACTACTTAAGATGCTTTCAACAATTTAAAAATTTTGTTGGTGGAAAATGATTTTCACTTACACTGAAACTCTGTAGTGGTGGTCTTGGTCTCAGATAACTGGTGGCAGACATCGTACTGTAGTCCATGGTTTGTGTAGCACTCATGTAGTCCATGGTTGGTGGAGTCTGCATAAAACTTGTAATGTCATTCATACTTCTTGGTGTTACACTGACCAGGCTGGACTCTGCACTAACGTTCCCTCTAGGTGTCCCCGCCCTGATTAACTTTGGACTGGCCTTTGGACTATTTCGTGGACTAGGAACTGGTTTTGGACTAGAGCTTCTTGATAAATTCTTTTGGTTTTCGCCAGCAAGCTAAAAATAGACATAAATGATAGATTAAATGGCATGTCTATGGAAGATAGGCAAATTATCCCAAAATAAATAAAACATTTGTTTTCGCGGGAAACATAATGAATAGATAAGTAAATTGTCCACGTATAAAAAAGACCAAGTGCGTCTTGCATGGTCAATGTTGTAGTATTTGTTTGCTTTTAAAGTAAATCCACAGATAAATAGATGAATCAAAGCTCCGATGGAGCTGAATCTCGAAGCCCTGAAAATCTACACGTGGCAAAACTTCGTATTCGTCCAATGAACTGCTGCATACGTCTGCATGTATTAAGTTATTCCGTAATACATGAAAACAATCGCATTGTGTGATTTCGCATGTTGATTACATTGATATAAATATATGCAGTACACTGTCACAGGTAAAACAAATGTTATTTGCATCTCGCAAATTACTGCGCGACAAGTTCGTTGATCCGAGACGCAATATAAAAAACCGAGTAATTTGATAAACATGCATATTGTTTTCAATTTATTAAAACAACACTGTATTCGGCTCAAGAAAATGAAGAAATATAACTTGAATACTAAATGTATACGATTTTGAAAGAAACTTGCGCACTATATTTTATCGGAAGCACGAAGATCATCTTTCAGAGCTGTTAATAGGCTTGAAGCCTCATGCGGGGCACGTGATTTTTTCTTGCCATATCAATATCTCGCCAGCCATTTCATGGCTTCGAGATAAAAATTGTGTGTCTGGTGGGTCAGTATTTGCTGACTTTGAAAAATAAATGTTGTGATGTTGAAAACTGAATGTACTACATCGGAGTTAAAATTAGGAAAATAGGCGGAAAAATTAGCAGTTTGGCGTCGATGTCTTTATTTCTATCAAATTCACACGGTGGTTCATATGACATCAGTGCCTTAGGCAGGATTATAACAAATAACGTGTAATCTAGTAAGAGACGAGATTTTTTTATTGTATGTTTATGTTAATGCTTAGGTAGAAGGTAAACTAGGTCCTGTAAAATGTGTAGTTATATCTATCAAAACTATTATTTTGCACAAGAGAAATAACCCGTGATTTGATCCTAGCAAGTCCAGTAAATCGTAAAGACAGGAAGAATTTTTAGAATGCTACTTTAAAAATGTTATTGAGCAACGCAAGTCATTGAAACGCAATTAATACATTTATACAAACCGTCCCTCCTGTAGCTGATTAGTTAGGAGTTTTACGTCCAGTGAGAAATATTTCAGCTTTATCATGTAGAGAAAAAGGTAATTCAAAACCTAAATATTATAAAGATTATAAAGAAGGAAATAAATAAAGGTGGAAGGGGCAGCCGGGACAACTAGTTTTCATGGCC
This sequence comes from Modiolus philippinarum, assembly GCA_002080025.1. NCBI lineage: Eukaryota > Metazoa > Mollusca > Bivalvia > Mytilida > Modiolidae > Modiolus > Modiolus philippinarum. The sequence continues at coordinate 37,827 of MJUU01003366.1, read as the reverse complement.
ATTGGAAAATAAGAGAAATGGTTAGGGGAAGGAAATTTAGCCTTCTATACGACCCAAAGTGAATCTGCTCTTCTATGAAATCTTAAACTGGATGGAGCGTGGCGTTTCTTCATACAGTTCTTCTACAATGGTTAGTATCAAGATTTTTTGCAAGTTTATCCGCATAGATAGACAGGGTAATCTCTTATCGCCTGTCCACCACCAAGAGCAGGGGGACGCGCCCGGCAGCTCTATACTTGAGACGGAGCCCCTTGAGGTACAATTCCTGATCTTGCGTATTATCAAATGCACTAAGATCTAGTTGCATAAATTGGGCTGGAAAGAAACCCAAGCGTTTTGTTTTCATATTCTAAAAGGATTTTATTACACAAACACCAGAAGAAATGTAAGACATGTAATCCATCTGATCAAGACACGACGGTTTATTGAGGAAAAACGGTCAAAATCGTGTCCAATATGTCACTTGATAGCGTTTTTTCTTACAAAGTAGTCGAAATTGCCATGAGAACTCTGTACATAGGTATTTGTGTGATGTTTATAAAGGTTATAAATATATAAATAAAGTTTGTAAACAACATGGCTGATCTTACCTTTTTATCACCTGTGTATACAGGTATGGTCGAGTAATCAGACGTCATGGTACTTGACATAATTTAATACAACATACACTTCTTTAATATGGATATGGAATGGATAAATATGATCAAATATACTTATTCTGATCCGCTTTGTCTCTAAAAAAGTTTTCTGAAAATTGTTATAATCCAAACTTTAAATTTACTTCGTGTTTATCTGAAAAACGTTTACCAGGGAATCGCCAATTCACCAAAAATTAGTAAGAGAAATGACTGGAGATAAAGGCTGCAACTGTATATTGCTTCTGTCAAAACTGTAAAATTAGTTTGATACTCTCATCTTGGTGACTTTCAATCTGATTAAAGTGAAATATCTCAATTGCTTGCAACGTTAAATTCATGTAAATATTCTCATGTGAGCGGAACCATTAACAAATCGTTGAAAGTCGCCGAAAAGCCCTCCCATCACATCGTTTTTACCAAGCTTTTTAAGTACAAAGGAAGGAAATTCAATATTTTTTTCTTAAACGTATTATCTGTATTTAAATGAAAATTCTTAAAATACCCTGAATGTTTGACGAGATGAGACCCCGATAAAATTCGGAAGTTGTCAATCTTTTGTTTTCCGATTTCTACATACCCGCCAGTCTGATGTGTGCGACGATCCTATTAATAAACCGCCAAGGCTACCAAATATCCTAAAAACTTGGTAATTCCCATACTGCCATGTAAGCTCTTTATGGCAGACAAACTAATTATTATGTTAAAAATACCATCCGACCTAAACAATCAAAAGACATTCGTTTGAAGTCTCCAATTTGGAAATGGCGACTTGCTGTCCCTTTTTAACCCGAGGGGTGTCTATCCGCGACTTGCTTTCCGTTTTTAACCCTAGGGGTGTCTGTCCGCGACTTGCTGTCCGTTTTTAACCCGAGGGGTGTCTGTCCAAACAAATGAGACTGTGTTACAAGTATGGCGAATTGCTGTCCGTTGGGTCTGTCCAAACGAATGAGACTGTGTTATAAGTTTGCTTTCATAAGTGTTCTACTGCTGGTATGGAGCAACTATAAATATTAAGTACATCAAATACTTCAAAATAGATAAAAAAAAAGTTTGTCATCAACCTGATTAATCTGTTATGTGGTTCTACTCAGATTTTAGTTTTAACTGTTCTCGTCGTTTTGATTCAAAGAATGAACATTTTGGATTTGAAACATAGAATTGCCTATCTAACGTGACAGAGAATACTGATGATTAATAATTGTCATTGGAGATTGGAAATCCAATTTGTACAATGTGACAGGCAAATCTGTATAGAGATTTAAGGTGATTTATGGAGCGGAGAAACTGTTGCTTTCCAGATCAACAGGTCTTATTCTGCTTTCGCTCTCTCGTTAGATACAAGTCGATAAATGTTATAAATTGTCCTGTAATTTCCTCGCTGCCAGATAAAATTAAGTGAAAACTAAACGTATTATTGCACAAACATTCTAGTTTTAATGACAACACTAGGGAATTGTATTCATTTATATACTGAATAAATCCTGTTTATTTGACAACTTGTCGATTCTTAATTTTAATGATCCAAGTTGATGAATCTTCACAATGTATCCAGTCGTGTGACGTAAACGCGGTAATCATTGCAGCTGCTCTGTACCACGTGACAACCAGAACAAAGAATCCTGAACACAAGTGCAGTAAAAAGTCAAACACATTAATTAAGCTGTATCTAATATAAAAAGGTCCTAGATTCGCATTTCCCCTTCGATTCAATTTTTAAGCCCACATGCACAATATTTTTCAGTTCAGTGCAAATTCGCCCATCGTCGGTATTTTTTCAAAAGGTTGGAAGAAAATCAAAGGTGTTTTAAGAATTGCCATAAGTAAAAATATCGTTTTCAAAAAAAAAAAAATAAAAAAAAAATAAATAAAACAAAAAAAAACCAAAACGAAACGAAAAGAACACTCCCGAAAGTTTGAATTCTCATTTCCACATCTTATGTCTCTTCAAACAGAAATCTTCGTATTTGGAATTCTTTGGATTCGGATAAGCGAAATGCAGCAACTATAAGTAGTTTCAAAAAATCTTTGAGTATTAAATACAATATTGGTAATCGAAAATTAAATATTCTACATACCAAACTTAGATATAGCTATAGCAGTTTAAATTATGATTTATATCGATTCAATATCAAGGATAACGCGAAAATGCATATCATTATTTTCTGGAATGTCCACATTATGATAATCTAAGACAAAATTTATTTTTAATACTTAGAATTTATGGAAATGTAAACCTAGATATAATTTTGTATGGAAATGTTGATCTCACTTTAGAACAAAAATAAGGATATTTTTACAGCGGTCCATAACTTTATCCAAAATAGCCACAGATTTGATTGACTGTTGCAGATTTTTTTTTCCTTTCTTCTTTTCATCTCATTCTTTCTTGTTTTTTTTCTTCATTTCTTCTTGTAGCAACATTCCAAACGTATAATTATTGTCTTTGTATAATCATAATTACTTTTTTGTACACTTCCAAAAGGTCAAATGCATTCGAATGTGTTTCTTTTTTTTCTCATTTTTGAATTCAAGTTGTAATATTGTATGTTGTTTTTTATAAATTGCTGCTATGATATGTTATAAATTGTTATATAATAATGTTGTTATAACTTGTGCCCGATCCCTTTGCTTATTCTTTTGAGAAATAAAATATGTTTAATTCACAGAAATCTAGCATTCAGAAATCAATAATTCAAATCTTAAAGAACTGATAGAGAATTAATAACAAGAAATGTACTCCTTTTAGAATTTCTAAATTTTATATGATGTAACGGTTTTCGGGCCAGTAAGATTACTATGATTCTCATGGTCGTCTTGAAAAGTTGGGTCGTCTATCGTATACACAGCAGAGTGTTAGTTTTCCTGTTATTTAGTATTTAGTGGATGGAAAGTCACAATCGAAAGTTCATTGACCATTTCAAAACCCGGTTGAAATTTTAGGAATTTTATTGTACATTGTATATATAAACATATGGTAACCAGAAAATTCAATGATGAAAATGGACAAAATAGCAACAAGGCAAATAGAAATGTCGATATTAAACCTAGATATTTTGTTTTGGGTCGTTTTAAACTAAAGATGGGATGTTGTTTCCTTGAAATTTACCCCATTTACTTTCTTTTTCATATTGGAGAGACACAGGTATTGGATACATTCTGTGGGATATCCGTTATACTATTTATTTCGGTAAAGAGTTATGGTTGTGGTGGATGGCAAGAGGATAATTTATGAATATATATTCGAGAAGTGATATGGAGTAAATGCACATGAGACAAAGTCTCTACAAAAACATGGTAAAATCGAGCAATGGAACAACGCTTTTATTGTTGTTCTTCATCCTGAAGTCACCAAGAGGCCTTCAACAATGAGCTATACTCATGCCTCACAGCATCTTTCCAAGTCAAGTGTTTGAGGTCCATGTCATTCCCCGCAATGACATGGACCTCAAACACTTGACTTGGGAAGATGGCCCCACAGTCAGTTCAAGACGATACCTAGCACCGGTTTGAACGGAATTCGCGCAACGCCACATCCATGTTTATGTTGAACCGGCTTCTTAGAATTCAATGTACTCCGCGTGAATTGAAAAAAAAATATCGAGATCAATTAGATCAGCCAAGTAAATATACCACATATAGACTTGATGAATATTTAAACATTTTGTATTGATTTTGTCTATTTTTGTATCATTACCTTTTACTTTTATACGACGGTGGAATGTTTTATCAAGGATTTGAGTCATATCACGGATTAACAGATAGTAAAGAGGTGTGGTAATGTTTAATAATAATAAACCATGTCATCTTGCCACTTATAAAACCCGGAACTCATGCACAAAGACTTAAGCCGTAAAAAGCCAAATGCATCAAAATATATGGCCGTCACTGGCACTTGAAGCCTGTTCAAAATGCTCTTGACTTAGATAAGCTTAGCAGTCTTCTTTACCAAATAAAAGAATGCGTCGCAAGCATTTGGGTTTTACTTTTCATCTTGCCCTTTTTGCATTGTTTATGACAGGTTGTCTCTTTTAAATTTGGTTTTCTAAATACATGTAGTAAGATTCTAGTGATCTCTCTAGTGCCGTATATAGTTCCCGTATTTGACCCTTATGAAGCTATTAGAGCTAGTGAAATTGAGATCTTACCACTGTAGAAAAAATGTAATTTTAGGTATAATATTAATGCCTTATCAGGAAAACAAACTCACCCCCCCCCCCCCCCCAAAAAAAAAAAAAANAAAAAGAAATAAGCTAAACGTTGTCCGATTATATATAAGAATGTTCTACGTACACGTTTTGTATTACCTGAACAATATATCCTGATGAGGGGAGCGCATTCTCAATGTCTAGGGGCTGTCTTTCATACCGGACCTGGTCCAACAATTTCCCCACGTGAGATTTACAGTACACTTCTTTGTCCGACGACCCATTAGCGTCGTTCCTGTGAAACGTCTGCATTGTCAACGGCAATCCACATATTCGACATCGGAAACATTGTTTATGGAATAATACTCCGACGTTAATTTGGTCCGTTGGTAGAACCTTTCTGAAACATCTGTGGCAGGGGTCCTTAGAAGCAGGTTTGGGCTTCCGTTCAAATTTGAATTCATACAGAGTTGCTCTCTCATATGTGAAAGAATATTTATATGATCCGTCATCACCGTGTCCCTCTCTCACGTCAATTTTAACTGGTAAATTAGTATCTCCGTTCATTATGTGATAGTAACTTCCATTTTGTTTACCTGTCAGAGAAATACCACAATGTTGATACACATTCTACAGGTAACGTGACCTTCATACCTAAGGCCCTGTAACTAGTATTGCATTAATCAATCAATAGGTTATTTCAGGTAAATTAAATGCAGACAGTTTACATGTTGTGTTCTTTCATACGTAACCAAGCAGGTGGAATTCTTTCGCTAGTACTTTCTCACTGTTCTGTACCGCCTTAGAAATTTCGGTGGGAGAACAGTTTAAAAAAAGTTTGATTTTTGACAATAACTATCCAAATTATGTATAAAATGTATTTTTTGCCCTGGGAGCGTGTAAAATCACAAAACGACTTGTACGGAGGGTAGTATCATAACGATATGCATTGAAAGGCCAATATTTCGATTTAGGAATATGCAACCTCATCTGTGAAAATTATCGTACATCTCATTTATGAATGAATACACACAATAAAAACGTTCAATAGAGTTGTAAATTCAATTTCCAAAAGAAATTCCATTATTTTGGTTCAAAAACAATTTCTCATGTACAAAATTTATATGCTGGATGACATTTCTGGCAATACTTAGGTTGTATTTTCATGAACTATGCTATCCTGTATTAGATACCGAAGTTTTGTACCAAACCAATCATATTTTAATTCCGTTTCAATAAATTCATACACAAGGATTTTACTCTATTTTTCATATTTGGAGTGTTAAAATTTTCCGGATTATTTTCCAGTGTTTTCCGATCTGTTACTGTTTTATTCTATTTCCGTTGTGGGTGGGCGTGTCAGAATAATGTAAACAAATGTAAAATTATGACAAGCGAAGATGAAACTCGTGCACAAATAATATCTTCCCTTGAAGATATCAAAGATGAGGAAGACCAAATTATTAAATATAGCAGAGATGTCTTGAAGGATGAACACGGCGTAACAGAATTCGTTGATAACAAGATATCAAGATTGTTCCGTTTAGCTGGCGTGTACAACAGGGTATTTCAAAAGCATGGTGTCACGACAAAAGACGGATTCGAACGTATAATAAGAAAACAGTTTAAACACACAAAAGTAAGAGATTTGTATGAAGATATAGTAGAAAATGAACATGAATGGGATGGCCTTCTGCTAGAACTTGACAAAAACCTCTGTCCTGAAACAGAACATTACACAAAAATCGGCGAAAAAGGTCCCGTCGACGTTCAGCTAACAGATGCAAGGACGGGGGAGGCAACAACCATTGAAAATATATTATCAGAGGGTAAACACTTAATTCTTATATTGCTGAGGCATTTTGCTTGACTCCCATGACGAAGTCATGTCTTGCAACTAGAAGAAATCAAGAATACTCTTTCCGACACAAATTCGTCTGTCCTGCTCATTTCTTTTGGAGTAAGAGAAGGTGCACAAAAGTGGTTGGAAGAGACAAAGTCTAGTTTTCGCATGCTGCTAGATATTGACAGACATGTTTATACAGCATTTGGACTAAAGAGGTCAGTTTTAAAAGTGTGGGGAATTAAAAGTATGATATACTATGCTGAAAAGATGGCTCAAGGAATTCCTTTGCCAAAGCCCTATGAAAACATTCACGATGACAAAATTCAAATGGGTGGCGATTTTATTCTTGACAATACTGGAAAAGTTAAATTTATTTATTGTAGTAAAACATCTGATGACAGACCACCAGTAGATTCATTGTTGAAGGCTTTGAATGAATGCAGAGAATACAAATAGTCCAAGCAAGGCATGAAAGCACAACTACATACCTCAATTGTTTGAAACTTGCCATGACGGACATAGGCCTGATCTCGCACTCATTACATTAACATATCTTATTTATTTTACTTTGATTGTGACGAATTAACTTTTTATAAAATACCTGTTGAAAAAATAGAGAAAATTGATATGACATTTAAAGTTGAAATCGCTGTAATGTGTTGCTTTAATTCGATAAATTTCTCTTTCTCTTCAACATGTTCAATAATTCTTTACGGGTCACATTTTATTGGAATATTAAACATTTAATGAAGTTAAGATATAAAAGTTTTCTTTCAATTTATGATCTATTAATCTCAAACACATCTAAAAATGCAACGCCACAAATGATTCATACATTTGATTATATGTCATTCCTTCAGAGATTCATCGAGTCTAAAATAGCTCATTTGTTAATTTGGTTTCTGTGGTACTTATGTCGTATTCTGATTACTTATTTTTTCTGTTGTTTTAGATCTGTTATCTGTTTTTGCCCATTTTGTTCGAATCTTCTAATTTGATTGCAGATAGATAGTCTAGAAAATCATGAGTTTTGAGAATCCTTATCTTGAACAAATAAAGGGATATGGAGTAAATGAACATTGGTCAAATTTCCTATATATTTATTTTAAGATTAAGCAAATGGAACATCGCTTTTATTGTTGTTCTTTATCTTGAAGTCACCATGAGGCCTTCAACAAAGAGAAAACATTCTTACCTCATAGCAAGTTCAAGATGGCCTCTAGCACCGGTTTGAACGGAATCACTTGCTTAATGTTGAACAACGCTATCCATTCACTGTTTTACATCTTTTTTGTCATGGATGCAGGGTCATCAACAAACATAACACATCGGGCAAAGTACTCTTACAAACTCTGTCATACAAAGAGGCCAATAGACAATACAACATAAACGACCACAAGGCACTCATCGAGTTGATTGTAAGAAAACTTGGCAAGTAAAATAGGGGTGGGGGTGGGCAATATATATACAGATGGCCAGAAAAATAGTTCAATTTTTACAAAACAACAAAGCCAAATATTGAATTTTGAAAGTACATTCATATGAGAAATTCTCCAATGAACAAATACACCATAACTGACAAAATAAACTGACTATACTTTATCATACTTTAGGCTATTTTTGACAGTAAGAAATGGAGTCGGGAATTTAAAAATAACACAATGAGTTTATTATAGTGAATTTTGCAGACCCAGCACGGTGTCTCAGTTATATAGCTTTGGTACCCAGTATAGATACCAGACAGATTGTTATTTCCATCACTTACCTTTATACCAAAGGAAGACAATACTGTTTTTGATTATTTAGGTTGTCCTCCCTTTTTATGTTGTAGCGATTTTGTAAGTGGGGCTGCCAATTGAATTTTCAAAACATATCTTCTTCACTACACTGTCAATTTAGTGCTTTTTGCAGATAAACGTGATTTTGTATTATGTTTCAGGAATGACTTTAGCAAATTTTGCTACAGGTGTAAGTAGTCTGTGATGAGCGATATCTAGGACAATTACACTTAATTTGTATTCATGTGACGATGGATCCGTAACGAAAGAATTCAAACAGATTTTATAAAATGCATTTAATAAAAGATTTCATTCGGAATAAAACAAAAAGTAATTGGATGAAAACGGCCACAGAACTAGTTAAAACACGGACGAGATATGGCAAGATGATGTTAAACCGACTGCCGGAAAGTTAAATGGGCAAGTTGGTGTTCCAATGGTAACATTAGAACGAAAGTTCTTCTGCGTTCCCCCTACAGAAAGGACAAGAAGCATATACCCCAAAATGCGACAGGCCATATTAGTTTTATAATTACCCCGTTTAAAGGGTATAGAAATTCAAAACTGGTACCAGTAATGAACCGGCCGCTTTGGTGACAAAAGCAAACCGCACCTCTTCAAAATCCCCACCATCCAGTGGTACCACTGAAAGGTTAAAATATGGTCTAGCGCAGAATAAAAGGGGGCATAACTCCTGATTTTCATCTTGCCAGATCCCGCCATATGAGTAGGTCTATACCTACTCACCGCCATACAAATAAAAATTGTTAAATATTAATGAAAAATAGGGAATGACTAAGGGAGAGCTATGTCACCTTAATTTACATATTGTTCGAGTTTGGTAGATATTTAATTTGTAGGAAAAAACTTGATTCCACTGATAATAAAGGACTCTATTGATGCTTGTATATTATTCAGGTAAGCATCATTACCGACGTCCGACAAGTGAGCCCCGTCATATCTGTACAATGATCTTTCATATTCTTTAATGTTCGGGTGGTGAATAACGAACCCATTGTTTATTTCTTCCATTACTATTTTCTTAACTGCTTTGTTTACCCTCTTTCTAGTAGCTTCAATGGCTTTATGATTGTCACCGAAATGCCAATAGCGTCTTGGCTGAATATCACTCCACACAATCTTAATTAAGGTGGGGATATAAAATAGATAGACGCAAAACGTCCACTTTTATCTTTTCGATTAGCTCTTTTCCCTTTAAGATACCAATGTCGTTAGATCCTAATTGTATGATCAAATAATCTGGACAAGGAAGTGACTTTATATATTTGTCAAATGAAGTGACAAAGCTCTCCCATAGCATGCCTCTAGTAATGTACCAGTGAAGGTTAATGCCTTTGGATTGAAGTCCTAAACTTGAACCCCCTATTCTAACGTGAGCCCTCCTCGATGACCAATAAACTATTGACGAGCCAATAAGCCACACGTGTTTCGTACCTAGAAAATAATATCAATCTCTGTAAAATAGTCAATAATTTGCATTAAAATGCATTTAATCTGATATAACTACTGTAAGCATTCGAAGACCATCGTCCCTATCTTTTGATTTCGTTTTCCGGAACTCCCTTTTTAGACAATTCTGTAGCACCGCCTATTCTAAACGAATGGGGACGAATATGATCTGGTATTTCGCAAAAATATAAAGCCTTTTGTAGTATTGCATTAAATTGGTATCGTGTTAAAACCGAACCATCAAAATGTAAAAAGAGAGGGGAAGTCCGTAACGCACATCGCATACGTAAGAAAGTATGCATTAAAT
>MJUU01003366.1:0-27170 GCA_002080025.1 Modiolus philippinarum | reverse complement strand
GGGACAAATGTTGATCATTTTTTCCTGTTTCAGTAGTATGAGTGTAACTTGCTTTTGCCGTTGGTCGGCTTTAGAACTGCGGATTTTAACATGCATGCAATCATTTAAGAAGGCAATATCATTTGCCTCCAGGGTATGAATACCAACATTCGATCGGTTGTCCGCGGTTATCTCCCCCACTCTTAACAATGCGAAAAACGCAGCCGAAAATAATGAAGTTTCATAATTTGATTTACACACAGAGGAGAGTGATTTTATCAGTTTCTTATATAGGTGCCCGAATGTCGCGTCGCTTGCCGACTTTCCTACGCGTCCCCTCTATCATTTTGGTGATGAGAAAATGTTGCGTATAGTCGGTTAAACCCAAAAATTTATGCTTACTATTTATCCCCGACATGTATGTCGATATTGACGATGGGGCGAAACCAGAATATGATAGAAATGCGACGTTTTTAATAAGACGCTCCAAGGGAACCGGCCAAACTGTCGGTAATTGGAATTCAACCCGGAATTTTTGTAATGATTCTACTGCCGTTTTGTAAACTTTCCAGGTATTTTCAGCGAGAGAGTATTTTATTAGAGATTCGGCCTCAACAGTTAAATCTGCCAGAGATGGTTTGGAATAACTTCTGGTTCGGGATCTGCTGACGGGACTAATTTCCTGAAAAGCTGAAAATTACATATAGATAAAGCATCAGCAATGACATTTGAAGACCCTGCTATATGTTGTGCTTTGATTAATAAATTAAAACGCAATGAAATCAAAACTAATCTACGTACTAAATCCATTACCCTTGGAACCTTACAAGATTTTTTATTCAATATTGTCACTACTGCTAGATTATCAATTCTGAAAAGTAACTTTTTGTCTTTTAAATGATGCCCTCAAATTTGTAATGCAACTACTACCGGGAATAATTCCAGGAAAGTTATATCTGTCGATATACCTTGATCGAACCAAGTACGTGGCCAGTTTCCTTGAGCCCATTTTCCATTAAAGAAAATACCAAAACCTTTTCCAACACCCCGCTTGAGTCTGTATATAAGTTCAATGTTTCATTTGAGGTCCATAAATGATCAAGCATGACCGACACTCCGTTATAATCTTTTAGAAATTCTAGCCATACTTGCAAATCGGCCTTCATCCCTGCCGATACCCGAATTCTATGCCAGGGTTGAGACACGTTACATGTACAATCTATGAGCCGACGACAAAATGCCCTACCAGGCACAATCACCTGACATGCAAAGTTGAGAAGCCCTATGAGTGACTGGAGATTTTTTTCAAATTCGATCTTTTATTTCATCCAATTATCGCGAGGTAAACGGAGCTCCATAGCTATTGTATCGATTTCAATACCCAAGAAATATGTATTTCCGGAAACGGTAAAATTTATTAAACTTTTATTAACTCTGTCTTATCTGTAAGCGATAAACATATGTAATTTTGAAAGGATAAGGAGTATAGCTTTGTGCGAAATTGATGAATATCAAAGGGGCATTCATGTATGAACGAAGATCAGTCATTGATGAGTCGTAAATCATGAGGCAGTTTAATGATGATGTTCAAGACTGTCTTAGATACCTGCCCTACTGCCATTTGCCAAGTACAACATAACCCAGCATTATCTGAACGAAGAAAACTTGGATCCTGTCAAATAATTTCAAAAACTGAAATAATTTTCCCGAAGGAAGAGTCGTGAATTTCCTCTTCAAAATATCGCAAAAAAAAATTATAACCAAAACTAAAAATATAATAAATTATAACTGTATCAGGATACTGATACAAAAGTCTCCCAAACAAACTTCCAAATCACAATTCAGGGCTAGAAACTAGCCCTATACAAGTTGGACCACCTTTCTGTGACGTTTCATTCAATTCTGAACACTTTCAATTTCCCACTTTTCTGCCTGTTTCCATGACAACAGTCGCCATTTTGAAGTCTTGGAGACCAAAAACCAATTTCATGTATGTTAGATAAGCTTTCTGTAAAGGACAAGGTGCCATAAGGGGTTGATTTGGCCCATGATTTCAGCGAATTTTCAAGTTGCACCACAAGATTTTCTTCCATGTTTGTTTCAAAGCTTAGATCCCATTTATAGAAAAAATACAAAAGTTAGAATCATGATGTCACAATATGTATAGTTCTGACATCATGAAAACGCTACTTTTGAGCATTTTCATAGAAATGTACCGAATTTGGCAGATTTCGGAACAGTTTTCCTAACTGGAAATATCGAGCACATTCAAGAACCAATTAGATAATTTACCAACTTATTTGTTCAAATGAATTGAACCTCTCATACAAATATTTTTGTGGTTCTTGCATGTGCCCAATATTTCCTACACAGAAAAAGTAGTCAAAATTGGTTAAATTTGTCATTTTTCTACAAAATCTTTAATTTGTCCCTTCTTCTACCCTCAAAAACTCAAATCATGCATCAATATTTGAGAAATGTTGCTGTTTACTGAAAAGCCATACCCATAGAACTTTCCAATGAGAAAATTTGGTTAATTCAGCCAAATTTATTTTTTAGGCCAAAAAAGGCCCTTACCGCCCCTACTCCTTTCATCCAATTCTGAGCACTTTCAATTTTCCGCCTTTTTTCTGTTTCCATGGCAACCGGTGCCATTTTAAAACTTCGAGGACCAGATTGCACCTTTCTAGAAAGGTATTCATCTTCATATGAAGTTTGAAAAATAATTGATCATTAGTCTCTGAGAAAATTGGCGGACAAATTTTGAGGCGGAAGAAACGCGAGTAAAAACAATAAGTCTCCCCCAAGTTTGGGAGAAAAATAGCCACATTGACAAAATTTGTCATTACATTTCACTGTAAGGCGGTCAAAGTAATCTACAGTCTGTATTGTAGATGTATCATGCTTAGGGTACCAGCAGGGTGAATCTAGATCAATTTACGGTAGGCATACATTAGGTAAACACCTCTCTAAAGACGAGTCCACAACAGCCCTGTTATTGTCCAGAACACACAGAAAATCTTCTATTTCTGATCCTTTAAGATCGCCAGTATCATATGGAGTCTATATTTCACAGCTCATTCCCTACTGTCGTGGATGTAATATGAGGGGTACACACCATTATTTATTGTGGTATTTATGTTACGTTCTGTTAGTTTCATTTTCGTCGTTTACGAACCTAAATTCACAGTAACCTCGGTATTTTGTTATTTGTTACCACTGGGTCGATGCTACTGCTGGTGGACTGTTAGTCAACGAGGGTATTCACCACCCCAGGTGCCAGAACTTCGGTGCTGACCCGAAAACAGATTTTATTTGAAAATTTGCGATATCTAAATTTAAGAAATATTGTAAAAACCTAAGGAGTATCTCCCTCTTGCATAGCTCTGTCTTTAGCTGATTTTTGCTTTCCTAGATCCTATTGGTAATTTGTTCTCTATCAGCTTTAACACATATTTCGATTCATGGGTTTCCAAATTTTTCGATTTGACCTGCACTGATGAGACATAAGTTGTCGAAATGCGCATATGCAGAACCTAAATTCACAGTAACCTCGGTATTTTGTTACGCACTTTGTATGTATGCGATCCTTGAATTGCCATGTATTCTGGGTTTATGATTTTGATTCTTGCTTCGGTATTGATTTGGAAATTTATTTATACCACTGGGCCGATATCTCCGCGTGGTGGACGGTTCATCCCCCGAGGATATCATCCCTCCAGTCACTACTAGCCGTAGTTGTGAAACAAAAGTATACGAACAAATATCGATTTGGACGTCGCCCGAGTTAATAAAGTCCAACACTGCTCAAGGAATTTACAGACATGAATCCATCCTATACATCAGGATTCCGAAGCGTCCTTTTCTGGTCACCATTTTACTTGTTTTGATGAATTCAATCTATTGATTCGACCATGCTCTGTTAAAATAACCGACATGCTTTCTTTTGATGATGCTGAGCACTTCTTTTGGTACCATTCTGAAACGTGGCATAAAAATGGTAAAAGAAGTGATATGTTAATCACAGACACTACTTTCACAAGCAATCCCACATTTGAAAAATACTCAAAGTCCAGAACATATGATAATTTGAACTGCTTGGCGAAACCTTGTATAAGGAATACAGTGTACTCTGTGTGGATTATTGTATGTAGGGGACACCAAAGATAGATAAAAAAAAGTAATGTGTGGACATGGCTACGAAGTCAAAAACAACAAGACTCGGAATGTCTACACTCATTCAATAAATCTGACCATTCCATCGGCAACATGAAGGTACGAATCCTTGAAAAGATATACCACACTACTAACAACCCTACTTTGAGTACACCATACCGATAACAAAGAGAAGAATACTGGATTCGAGAGCTTTGAACCGCAAAACCACATGACTGCAATGAACATATTTAAAGCATAGGTAATTTATCTAGTCCTGGGTTTAGTTTGGTCAATGTGATGAACATTCTAAATGGTTGCCAGCGTCGGTCATGTAGTCATCGACATCGGGAATTACACAGGCTCACATTTGCATGATATTTTAAAAGATTCACTTTTTCCATTTATGAAAATACCTTTTGGTATTTTTCACATGGACTATACTCCTTATCCCATTCTTAATTACATTCTTTTTTTCAAAACCTGTTAAATTGGTAATGTGACAGATACATCGTCAGTTGAATGCAAATTAGTTGCAGTTGCCTACAATATTGCCAATCACGGATTTTTTAAGCCTGCGCCTGTTACTACATCAGCTAATTAACAAGAACACCGTTCATTCCTTAAGCTGAATTTGCAAACAAAGATTTAGATATATCCTGCACAACAAACATGTTACCTCCAAAATACCTCCCTACTTGAAAGACCAAACCTATGCAACCAACATTTCAAGTACAAACAACGGGTATTACGGAAGATCCAAATCGAGGACTTTAAACCCAAACGACCTGATTGTTCTTGTTCTTCATCCAAATTTGTATGTAGCCCTGCTGGTCATATTATTACTGAGGACATCAACACTGTTGAAAATGATAAGTAAAGATATCTATTCGCCAAAGGTCCAAAATATCGTGAACCAAAGCCTATCAATTGGAAATGCAATTTCAAACTTTTTGATGGATGCAGTTCGAGAATATGCCAAACGTTGGACAGAGAAGGAGAAGAAAGCAGCTGAAACAGTTTCAGGCTAGATCAGGTCTATAAAATTATTGACCATAGCTCGCATACGGGGTCTCAAGACATCTATGAGCAAACAAAAAGCATGATTGAAGATCCGGACGTTGTTAAGAGGTTGCCCTTCCTCCATGACTATTACATAATTGTTCCAGCCAACAAGGTCAATAACAACATCACATTTGTCTGCATGCTAAATTGACCACTTGATGAAAGAGATGGGTATTGACAATTCATATGGCAACTCAAATAACACACTTTGTACGATACCAAAGGAGGACACCCTCAACAATCACAATTCTGTCTTGTCTTTCTTTGGTATAAGTTAAATAGACGAAAACAATAATCTTCCTTCAATTTATTAGATGTCAAAACTCCACAAATGTCCATACATGGAAAGGTATATTACTGAGTTTCTAAATGCACGACAAAACCCCTTTCAAAGCTCTTAACTTCCTTACTCATTGCATTCAAAGATGACATCAAGATACACTGTGAAAAAACATACTCAACAAACGGTGTTAATCAGATGTAGATTATCAAAAACTGTAAGGATTAATTAAAATATCTATCTTCAGCAGAACCTTTTTTTTTGCAGCAGTATTAAAACGTTTGGCAGATATATGTTTTTATATTCGTATAAAGCCAGGTTCATACATTTAGCTATTTCAAAAGAAAGAGGAAAATCTATTCAGGTCCTTTTATTTTAGTAATAATTACATAGAAGATCTTTTATCTCGATTAAATGATTATCTCAATCTCATCTACCCAAAATGTACCATACTGATACACCAACATCAGCATCATACCTATGACTTTGTCTTTATATTGACACTTAAAATCCAACTTTAATGACAAACGCGATGACTTTGACTTTCCAACCGTGAAGTTCCAACTTTTACCCACATCTCCAGTATATGGGGTTTACATTTCACAGCTTATTCTCTAATGTCGTTCATGTTATATGTTTCGATTTCCTCAACGGAGCGAAATTACTATCTCAAAAGCTACCTAGCCATGCTTATGTACAATTTGTTACTATTGTCTCTCAAATAGTTGTATGGTCGTAATCACGGTTTGACTGATCGTTACAATGTGTCTATATCACAAATGAAGATGGACATATTTCAATAGATCCCAAGTTATCACTGGAATGACACATTTTGAATTTGATGTTCACTCACAGTGTGACGAGTGTCACATGAGAGACAGCTCATGCTTACCTTTCCGGAGCACTTGATGACACTCGTGTTTTTAGGGGTTCGCACCATTAGTGCTTTCTTTTTTGTGGCGTTTATGTTTCGTCGTTGACGTTCTCTGTCTGTATGTGATCCTTCTGTGCCATGTTAACTGAATTTATGCTTTTGGTTCTTGCTTTGATGTTCATTTGGAAATTTATTTATTGCAGTATACAGTGGCTAATAAAAATAGTCATAAACGATTAGCCATTTCCGTAAAATCTTTAAAGAGAAAATAAGATTTTGGTTTCCAATGATATTGGAATAGAGTTAACTGTCACATACCCATAGGTATTCAAATCGAACTAAAAGAAATAAAATCCCGAAAAAAGGCTAAGAATCTTGTGAAAAAGAAGATTGAAACTTTGAAACAGTCGGTGACAAAAGACAGCAAACAAGGAATGTGATCGACAGAGGACTAGCTTACGCTTATCATTGGGTATTTGCAGCAGAACTTTAAACTAAAATAAACCCTTGACGAACTAGGCACGAAAGAATGATGCTACAGTACCATTGTTGTAATAAATATGCACAGCTGAAGGTTATGAAATTGAAATAACTAAATCATTTGTCTTAAGTCTTGATTTTTACTTTCAAGTATGAACTTCCTATTCACTTTCCAAAAATGAACATCCCGTATTTGTTGTTTTTAAACAGTATTATTCCCACGTCTTTGACACATTCCTTCTACATTCCATTACTAATTCGTTATTGTGGTATTGTTTGTAGTTTGTGCAGCGGTTTTGACAACAGCGAAATAACTGTCTAAAACACCAAGGTTATGTTCAGCAATTCTATTGTCACTAAGTAGTCACTTTGATTTGACAGATCGTTTCAATGTTTCTATTTGGCATATGATAATAGACATTTTTGAGCATCTGTATTTACAACGTTGTAATATACTATACTAGGTTTTATGCAACGGTAGAAAAGCGCGGGATATGTTAACTTTCGATGGTTCCTTAGGCTGGTCTTAAATGTCTGTACAGAACTAATATGCAATTGGTTACAGTGTGTAATGGTATCCACAAAGAAGGAAAGTTGGTATTGAGAAGTTCTGCTGTCGAAATGATAATCATAATATTATTACACACATGTTACTTGTGATGTGGTCTTCAAATTTTATGTCTTGATATTCCCTTTTTGGTTTCTTTTCATTACTGCGTTCTTTTTTAAATGACGATTCATTTATCACTTACTTGTATATCAGGATGAATGGAAGGCTTTGTCGTCTTTCTTATTGTGTCTCTATTTGAACTATTTCTTCATCCCAGGAATTAATCTTCTGTAGTCCTTTTGGATTAAACGTACTACTCTGTTATAAAAATCTCTAGTTTAACTATGTCTCTTTTTATATATGGCTTCCAGACGGTAGCTCCATGTTCAATGACTGATCTTATGAAGTACAAATTATATTTGACTATATTAACCCAAGACCTATCTTTTACCGTTCTTACCGAACAGAATAGACAAGGACATTACTCTTCATGTTAGGCAATTTCATAATTTTGGAATTTAAGTCGTGGCTTTTGTCTTTAATTTTAGTACTGAGGTGAAAATTGTAGTCAAACTCGATATGACTATCTAAAAAAGATGTAGATTGCTTCCTTGAATTCTAAATCTGGGGATATATTGATTTGGAGCGAGTTTCTTGATTTTGAAAATTTTACTGCTTTTATAAAGGCTTGTGACTTGTTACCACATTTTCCCATTTTCTCTTGACAGTATATTCTTTTCGTAATTGTTTTGCAGTCCTTTTTCCTCTCTTTTTTCAGTTGGTGCCATGGTATAAAATTGGTAAACATCAGGCGCGGATCCAAGAAATTTGAAAAGGGGGTTCCAAATATAATTTAAAGGAAAAATCCCCGAGCGGAGCTATCGCGAAAATTTTTAGGAGTATTTCTTAGTAAAATACCAGGATATACATTAAAAATACATTATTGTCCGAAAAAAGGGGGTTCCAACCCCGGGACCCCCACTTGGATCCGCCGATGAACATTCACAAATCCATCTATTCCTTTGAAATCCAGAGCCTTTTTTACCTCTTGACATTTGTAACATCTCTTCGATTCTTCTAATCTTTTCAGATTCAAGTATTGGATTTATATTGTTAGTCTGGATGAAAAGGTATCTAATTCAGTTTAAAAAGAGGTTTTATGTTAATATCCTGGTTTTGATTCTGCCTTTTCTTCCACAAATTTCATCATTCCAGTTGGACAACGACGTAGATACACAGCATCCGATGCATTCGAGTGTTAAGAATCAACCGACATATTTTCCTTTGCATGTTCTTTTATTGTCTTCTTACTTAGCGTTTTTAGCAACATAATACCCATGACGTCCGGAAGTAGGATTTCTAGGTAACAGTTGTTGAACTAAAATGTGAATCTAGAAGCATCTCTAGGATTTTTAAATACCACCATGTAATGAGCATTTGAAACAATGGTTCTATTATGTTTCCCTTATGAAATAATTATATTACTACAATGTTTCGATGATGACGCTTCTTAGTGAACAGGATTGCAATCCGGTCATCAGTTTCTGCCACTTCCGATTTCAAATATCAAGGTTAGGTAATCCCTCGTACAAATCGACACCTTTTATTGTGTCATATAGCGACTTATGTTCTAAAAAAAGAAATATGTGACCAGGAAAAAAAACATTCAGCGATGTTGGTAAAAAATAAGAAAGCAGTTCGTGATACAAGTTTTTCCACTTCTGTTAGGACCGTCAATGACAATGGTAAATTGGTGAATCCATGGCATATATAGGACCAGGTCCATCAACAGACCAAAAGTCATACGTATTCTCAATTTGCGTAATAAAACATTATATTGCTGGTACTTCCCGTCATGCCAATACTTTTATATGTCTGCTGCTTCTTATGATGGTAGATAGTAGAATATATCTGCTGCTTCTTATGATGGTAGATAGTAGGAAATATCTGCTGCTTCTGATGGTAGATAGTAGTGTAGATAGCACGATATATTCTCTGTTTCTGATGGTAAGTGTTGTTTGCCTCCTATACTCTGATATGTCTGATGCTTCTACTGGTAGATATAAGGGTATAATCGATGCTCCTATTGGTAGGTAGTAGAATTAGTTGCTGCTGCTCTTTCCCCTTAGGACAAATACTAGGGTATTACTGCTTCTTTTTGCCATTACTATGATCTTTCTTATACTGTAGGGTATAAGTGCTGCAAATGGGTAATTTTGTATACCTATTTCTCCTGTATCTTTAGGTAAGTAGGTGAATATGTTTACTCAGCAGGGTGCTTCATCCGTATTTGACGGCTAAGAGTAGGCTTTACTGTAGAACGTGCACATGAAATCATGTCAAGACTTGCAAACAGTTGAAAACAAACCAAATAATACTTCCATTTTACACCTAAGGTTTCATAACAAACACTGACATACAATATAAGTTTAAAAAACTAACATATAATGAATTTCTGACAAACATAAATCAATGTCAGTTTTATAGATCTTCAATGTCACATATCTTCAAACACGTTAGTAATCTTTTTTAATTCTATCCATTTATAAGTAGTAATTGTCAGGCCTGACTTGAGAGGAAACAATGTCCATTCACCATTAGGAACAAAATACTTCCTCAGAAGAACTGTTGACTGATGTTGTACTTTGATGATAACGTATGTATCCTCTCTTGTCCTCTCTCATCATTTACACATATCTTGGTTCGTATTCTTCCAAATGTTTTTATTTGATCTGCACTGAAGTTGTCGAAATGGCAATTTGCTCAAAGTTATTTCACAGGAACTTTGGTATTTTGCTATCTAAGTTGTATCTCTAAATTTTCTGTAGCATCACATAAAATTTCGTGTTAACGAAAAGTTAACAGCTGATTTAGTAAGAACGTTGTCGGTTTCCAAAAATCTCAGGTACACTGTCTTTGTTCCACTCCATTCTGTCATATCTTCATATCTCCCTCCTCCAAATTGCACCTCGAAATGTGTCTTTAAAGTCTTTCAGCACTCATCTGAGTCAACGTGAGTTTCTCCGCTGTCTTCTTGCATGGCATGACTTACATGAACCTTTTTATAGTCCACTCACGTTGCTGTATTAACATTTTCTGTTAAAACTTAAACAACATGTTAATTGTACAGAGGCTGTTGATATCCTGAGTCAACCCATATGGCTAAACAATAGTTTAAAAATCAATGGAAATGTGTTTTTTTAACCTTCATGCTGTGAAAATAACATATTTTTCATTAATGATATTGTAGCAGAAGATAACATATTTTACTCATGGGAGGAATTGAAAATTAAATTTCATCTTCAGAATAATTTCATGCAGTATAACAGTGTATTAAGTGCTATCCCAAGTACTTGGAAGAAAATAATTTTAGAGGGAGGAAAAATTGACGATGTTAAATGTAAATTTATACAGAAAGTTAAGGGGGAATCTCAATTATGTAAATATTTTTATTCATTATATATTGAGAATATCAAAGAAAATCCCATAAATTTTCAGGAAAAATGGGAAAATGAATTACTTTTAAAGGACCAAGAATGTTGGGATTATTTGTTTCAAATTCCTTTTTCAGTAACAAAAGATTCAAAGCTACAGGCTCTCCAATTTAAATTATTACATAGAATTCTTCCAACAAATTGCTTTTTGTACAAGTTCAATCTGAAAGAGACTGAGCTGTGTTCCTTTTGTTTTGAAACAAAGGAAACACTAACTCATATCTTTTGGTAATGCAATGTAGTTAAAAGCTTATGGATGTCATTGGAGAATTTATTTAAAACTATAGGGATCGATTTTTCTGCAAATGCACAGACTGTCATTTTAGGATTTCAAGATGAAAATCCTCAAAATGCCATGTTAAACAATAATTGTCTTATATTAAAATATTATATTTATATGTGCAGATGCAAGGGTTCGAATCTATCTTTTCGAGGGAGGAAGGGGGGCTTAAATTTTTAAAATTTTCTATTGCTATTGAAAATTATCGACATGCTATATGACCCCTACACAAAGAGATTTAGTAAAGAAAAAAATTGGAGTTTTTGGAAGCAGTACTCAGTGGTTAATAGGTCATTATTATTAATATTAATATGACACTTGATATAGAAATTCTATTATTTGGAAATGATGATTCTGATGACAAAACAAACTCAGTTATATTTGAATTATGAAAAAGAAAGGAAATGGGGTAAAAGTCAAGGAGACAACATCAATATTGTATATATATATTTTTTCTTTCTTTTTTTTTGAAAAAGTTTATTGAATTAATATCAATTGTCACTATCCTTTATGTAACTTTTTATTTGGTGTTTTGTATATGTGTTGTACATGTAATTATCTGTGAGTTGTCTTTGTATATCCATTTATTGTTCTGAAAAATAAAACAGTTACAAAAAAAAAACATTTTTTGTCTCGCCAGCGACGAAATTCGCGGAAAGCGAGACATAGGTATTCCTTTCCGGCGGCGGTGGTGGCGTTGTAAACTTTTTTCTAAACCTTAATAACTTTTTAACTGTAATACATACACAGATCATCTTTGGTCCACAGATATCTTAGGTTATGATCTTTCCAGCATCACATGTTTCAGATGACCTTGGCCTTGTCTTCATGGTTCAATGACTCCATGAAAATTGCGACATAGTTTCACATTCAAGTCCTTTTCTCTGTATTTGTAATGCAGAGATCCATTATATTTGGTGTATTGATGCATCTCAGTGGTACATGCCAGTCTGCCACTTGTCAAGTGACATTGGCCTCATTTGCACGGTTCAGTGACTTTGTAAATATCGCGACATAGTTTTACATTCAAGTCAATTTCTGAGCCATTGTAATGTAAAGACATGCCATATTTGCTGTAATGTTTAATCTTAATGAGTACATGCCAGTCTGGCACCTGTCATGTTACCTTGACCTCAATTCAGAGTTCAGTGACTTTTTTATTATTATTACATCCATGTCCATTTCTCAGCAATTAAAGAACCTAGACTCTCAATATTAGGTTTATTGTTACATATTAATGGGTATATGCCAGTCTGACACTTGTCAAGTAACCTTGATCTTAATTTCATGGTCCAGTGACTTTGTTAAATTTTTACATTGGTGTCCATTTCTGAGTAATTAAAGAACCTAGACTCTCCATATTAGGTTTATTGTTACATATTAAAGGATAAATGCCAGTCTGACACCTGTCAAGTAACCTTGACCTTAATTTCATGGTCCAGTGACCTTGTTAATTTTTAATATTGATGTCCATTTCTCAGCAAAGAAAGATCTAGACTCCACATATTAGGTTCATTTTAAAGTTGAATCAGGCATTAATTTTTGTTGACCTTTTGTATTAGGTTCATCATGTGTAGACGGTTACAATGTTTCTATTTCACAGATGAGAATAAATATCTTTGGGCAGATTCAGTGTTGATTACCGGAATGACTTACACCGACTGTGACAAATCCGGACTTTTCACTGGCAGTGTTACGGGTCCCACGCGTCGAGCAGATCGTGCTCTCCCTTCCGGAACACATGATGATACCTCAGGTGTTGTAGGGTTCACAGCTTGTACCTTAGTTTTGTGGCGTTCTTGTTCTTTTTTGTTTTGTTTTTATTTTGTTTTGTTTTTTTTTGTATTTTTTTTTGTAATGCTGTCTCAGTTTTTATTGGATATGAATTGCCGTGATCTTGGATTTTGGATTTTGAAATCCCCACTTTCGTCATTTTTGCTTCGGTATTCGTTTGCTGGTGTACTCAACCAATGTCTGCAGAAAGGGCCGCTTTCTGTATTCATAGGAAGCATCGGACGTTCTGTCAATCCAAAAACACGTATGGGATATCGTAGTAAAATTCCAGCACTCTCATTGTTATATGACTTATATATTCATGATATTGGTACCCCCAAAAAAAAATCTGTCTCCAATCGAAAGTCTAGATGGATTATGTTCTCACTGATTTCCAAACCATACCAAATATCGTCTCATCACAGTTGATTACATTTTCGGGAGGAGATGTAGACTTACTTGCTTTTTCTTGCAATACAGCACATCAGTATGGAATTCTTTGTTTGTCACCGTCTTTCCCAGGGATGAATTGCCTTCCAATTTCATCGCCTCAGCTACAATCTTCTTGTTGGAATCCGCTCGTTTAGTATCACTAACTTGGTCTTCCAACTTCTGGGAGCATCTAGCTTGGGTTAACTGCATCACTTAATCATCCATGTTAAACATGCCACTACGAGTAATCATCAGGGATTTTTGGTCAAACATACTATCAATCAGGCATATCATCTTATGGTTCTTAATCCTTTCTCCTCATTCTTAGTCCTAATGAGATCTCCTATATCTTTTCTGAACACCTCTCCATTCTTGGACACTGGCGACATCTCCGCAAACTTCTTCAGGTGGTCAGGTGCTTCCAAGTCGACTTAAACGGCACCAAAGATTCTGTCTTCTGACATCTTGAACTGGTCATCACATGGTCTTTTTGTCCTTTAGAAAAGCTTCATTTTCTTTTTTTTTCATTTGTTCCCATTCACACTCCCATATCTGTTTGACACCAAAACCATTCTCCATCAGGTACTTTATCTTCTGCTTTTTGAACCATTGTCCCATCGATTAGTCTGGTTGCCCTGTCTTCTAATGGTTCAAGAAACAATCATGTCAATACCAGTAAAATTAATAGAGCTTATGTTGTTCTCCTAAACAGGTACTCTTCTCGTTCAAAGCAGTTCTCTCGTTACCGTTGGCCTGGTTTCTGATAGGGTAATCAGTCTTGTAAGCCTCCCATTCTAACCATTCGATGTTTACCCTCTCATATCGTCTGAGAGTCTCTCTTCGGAATGTGTCTCGCTGTTCCGGTGCACAAAGTGTCTAGTTGGCATCTCACAGGTAGGGGGCGTTGGCATCATATCAGATGATCTACTTGTTGGTTTATGGCTCTGTGTAGTCTGAAGGTTTGATGATGGTAATGTCTCTTTGGAATCGATGAAAAATGACGCTGGGTTCTCCCACGATGTTACTCGAACAGCTGGTACAGGTTCTTGTCGGGCAAAGTGAAATAGGTAAAGTCCATGAACATATAATTCAAAGTCAGTCCTAGTACACTGGCTCTATTTTTGAATAAATATCCACGTTCTGGATGTGGTAATACTGGTGCATTTGCTCTTTGGCTTCCAACATAGGTTCCAAGCTAAAATGGCTTTGGAATTCAATGACCCGAAGATTTTTCCTTTTCTCTTGTACTGGCCTCTTACTGCAACTGTCGATGCCTACTAAAATACATGATTGACTTGTCCTTGTCTTCTTATAAAATTTGAGTTTATTGATATTCGGGTTATTGGATGTGGTTTTTTTTCATTGATTTATTCACTTTTTACCTTTTTGGTGCTATTTAGGGCTTGCTATGTGGTGTGGTTCCTCACTGTGTTGAAGACCGTTCGGTGACCCCTAGATTCTTTGTTTTGGGTGGTTTTAACCTGGAGATGGGATGTTGTCTCCTTGACATTTACCTCATTTCCCTCCTTTTTCATATGATGATTCATCTGCAAACCCTTAGGGAAATTTTGAGTTTGATATTTTTCCGTAGTGCCTTAGTGTTTACCAGAAGACTAGGCTCTGATTTTTCATCCGTAGTGTGACAGTGTTGCACCAGCAGACTGGGTTCCTAGGGCTAGCGGCAGATTAGCAGCGAGCAAATCCATCTTTCAAAATAACGTTTTGTCTCATTCTCTTTTCTTTCAAGATAGTGGTTTTTGAGTGAACAGTCCACTTGTATTGAGTTTTATCATAAACCAGATAGTGAACCCATAAACCAGCTTAATCCTATGCTGGGTTTTGCCAGTGCTTGTAACTAATTCGTCTATCCTTAGGTCCCATCGTTGCTTACGTTTGTATTTCGTCTTTTACTTGTGTTTTTCTTGTTCGGTTTCCTAGTGTATCATGGTCTGTGATTGTAATTTCAGTCATTGCAGGTGTTTCCTGTTATCTTTTCTATTTTAAATCCACATATCTATTGATTTACCAAACAAGGAATTTCTTCATGGGGTAATATTGTGGTCTTCCCACACTCTCTGGTATTCTTTTGTTGTTTTATTTATGTTCAACAAACTTTTATAGAAGGCATATGATTTATCCCCAGTTTCTCGAAAGATGTTATCCATTCGAAAGGGCAAAATTTCTTCTCGTCCGTACAACCATAAGCTTTCAGGAACTGACTGTAACTAAACCTTGGAACCAGATAGTTGTTACAATGTAACATCCAGAAACTTCGGCTCTTCAGTCTTTGTACAAATAAAGGTGTTATTTCTTTGACCATATAGCAACTGAAGGTGGTCTTCTGTCTGTAGGATGCAGCATCACCTCGAAGTCATAGGTAGCTCTGTAAAGATAGTACCAGTCTTACCACGTAGATTGATTCATCTTACAACTGCTCGAAGAGATGTTATTCTATTCTATTCTTTGTATGGTACACTTCTCCAACAGACTTGTAGTTGACATTTCTAGAACAGGTTCTATCGTGACCTGCTGGTACAGGTTCAAGTTCATCATGTCATCATGGCTGTAAGGTGGCCGTCGTACCAGTCTAGATGCAATTTCTACCCTTCCGTCTGCTAGAAGTCGTATACGAAAACGTTGAAAAGGAACAACTGCTCAATCACCAGCATGTCGTTCGAACACACACACACTGGAACTGTGTAGCGGCTATCTATATATTATGTAAGTACTCTGCTGGAGTTTCGACATCTGTTACTTGGGCTGCTCTGTGCTAGGCGAACACACATTAAAAAAGTACTAGCATATCATCCTCATATGCACCATGCAAATCCATCAACTTAGGCCGCTACTTGTCTGTTCAGGTACAGGAAATGGGCAGAACCACCCTTGGCACCTATAGGGTGCTGTATCATTACATAGAATTTTTCGTTCGTTAGCAGGTGGACTGCACGTTTGGTATCAGGTCTGTTGTCGCATATTCCGGGACATTGTATCTGTTCAGCATTCTGAAATAAATATTGCCAAGACTTTTAATTTCAGCTTCAGATATATAGACGATGTACTTTCTCTTAAAAACCCCAAGATTTAAAGAATATTTACATCGCATCTACCCCAGTGAACTTGGAATTAAAGAGACAACCGATACACCTAATTCTGCTTTATACCTTGACATTTTGTTATACATTAACGAACATAGACGTCTGAAATCTAGGTTATATGACAAACGTGATGATTTTGACTCTCCAATTTTGAACTTTCTCTGCAGCAATATACCTACCTCCCCAGCATATGGAGTGTATATTTCACAATTAATTCGTTACTGTAGAGCGTGCAGTTCATACAGTGACTTTGTGAAAAGAAAAAAAGTACTGTCACGTAAACTGTTGAGTCAGAGACAAGTTCAGTCGTTGTTACGTTCGTCCCTTCAGAAATTCTATGGCCGTCACCACGACATCATAGATAGATATGAAATGTCAGTGTCACAAATGAAAACTGACATTTTCAGCTAGATTCACGTCTTCCCGGATTTGACATTACCGGTGTTGTCTTTACCCTGGATTTACCCACGACTGACATTGTGATGGGCGCTGTATACAGAACAGGAAATGTGTATTGTTTGTGTGTTTTTGTGGCCGGCATGTCGTGTCTTTGGTCTACCGTCTTCTAGTGTCCTTGCTTTTGCCTTGTCTCAGGACTTTGATTTATGTAATCTTTTGCTTTGTTCCTTCGGTATTCTACTGCCGTTGTTTTGATGAACTTCTCTACAAGACAGGTTTATCTTCACATATCTGGTCTGTGTTCTGGTCGTGTACCGCGCAATCTGTTCAAGTGTGGAATATCATAACTGGTTCAGTGTGAGTTATACCAGTCCTGGTGTGCTTATCGGTAACTTTTTCTTTCCAGATGGACTTCCAGTGCAATTACATGGTTTTCGTCTCTTGGTCTTCCGGCAACTTCACCGGTTCAGCAGGAATCTCGGTGACTGGAGGTGACCTAATTGTCTATCTTTGGGATCTCGTCGCTCATGCTGGAAACGATGACATTCCATGTTGTCCCTTCGTCTAGCCATATACTTCTCGCTTTGCTTAAGTCTCGCAGAACATGATGACTTTTCTTTTCAATGGATAGAACGATACTATAGCTAAAGAACATTTATGTACGTTGGACCCGGACGTGATAGAAGACACCCGGTGTCTTCTCTCATGCCCACATTTCCAGTTTCCAAATATCTCTATGCAGATGTTTTGAACATGCATAAAATTACTGGTTTGGTCAATTTTAGTGTTTTCTTCTCATATATCTGTGCAGTTCCTGTTAAAAATGGCGGGAAGTCTCAAAACGGTTAAATATAATGGGAGATGTCTCAAACATAATAACGCTCATGTATGAATGCAGAGTAAAAGGGGGAAAATCATAGATAAAAAAGGGAAATTCGCATGACTCGAAAAAGGAAATAGTTTTAAAAATAGAACAGGGAAATAGTTTTAAAAATAGAAAAGGGAAATAGTTTTAAAAAAAGAACAGGAAAAGAAAGGAGAGTAGAGATATAATAATTGCGGGAAACGTAAAAATGGCAGTGATAGCAACCACTCAATTTTGCACTATGCAAGAAGCAAGACATCGATAATTATTGTGTCTCGAATCTTCCGTCTTGAGTGGTTGAGAGTTTCGTGCAACGTGTTTGCCTCTTTTTTTTAATTCTGTCGTGTCTCATGAAAATTGGAATTTTACTTTTTCGTTCCTCTTGAAATGACATTTGATTTCTCGTTCTCCCGTGCACGTTGTTCCACTCTCAGTCCTAACTAGTCCGTGTCGTTTTGAGTGTCCGCAATCGTTCCAATATTACTTACATCCAACCTCTTTTATACTGGAGATTCAAAAGCTTTATCATTGATTTGTTTATCATTTTCATTTTCGGTTGTCAAAAATTGGGACAAATGATAGTACATAGTCCAGAGAGTGACACTTATTTTTATCGTGTGGTATTTTATCACAAATATAATTTCATCCCATGTTGACGGAGGTCATTGTTGCGATGGTTGTATTGGCTGTGATTGGGGGTTACATCGTAACCTCGGTTTTGTTGCTGAAATTTCCATATCTTTTACACAAAAAGAAAAACATAAAGTTCAAGCCTGTTCACATAAGTCACCGTGGAGGTATGCAAAACACTTAATCCAGTAAGAATTGGCAGTTCGTAGTTCTTTACTGGTAAAATCAAATCCTTCCTGATTCATTTTCAAAATGCATGTATTGCTTGCATTAAAGTTAATGCCATTTTCATTGTAGCCTTTAGGGGACAATCATTTCAGGGGGTGGCTTTGGCAATTTCTTAAAATAAATAATCTTGGTATTAGAGAAAAAAATATTTTAATCCTACTTGTGCCATGAAAATATTTTAAAAGAATTTTTGGGGGAAATGCAAAAAAATAATTTGATGTGACATTTGGCGAAAACAAATAGTTTGTTAGGAGTGGACATGAAATAAATTATTTTTTCAAGACAGAATTGCCCAAAACCTCCCCTGAAAAACAAATGGTCATCCCCTAAATATATTTTATGATAATTATTGTATAAAAGTGTTATTGTTTAACAACAATGAGATTAAAATTCACAATGAACATGTAGTAAATAAAAAATGTGAAAAGCAAATGAAAGAAAGAACATCCAGCAATTTGAATAATATATACAAATTAAAAGATAAACAAATAGAAAAAGTTCAGGAAGAGAAAGATGTTGGAGTAGTCAGCGACTCGCAGACTCAGAACTATCATTTGATCATAAACATATATGTGAGAATGTGACCAAAGCTAACTCGATACAAGCCTTAATCAGAAGACGCTTTAGATTTCTAGATGAGAAATCTTTTGTCCCTCTTTATAAATCTCTTGTAAGGTGACATCTAGACTATGCAAATTCTGTTCAGGCTCTTTACAAATTGAAGCACATAGACATGGTAGAACAAGTACAAAGAAGAGCCACGAAACAAATCCGAGGATTTAGGAACTTATCGTATCCAGATAGACTAAGAAAGCTGAAATTACCAACACTTTGTTACAGAAGAAAATGGGGGGGGGGGACATGATAGAGATAATACACAAGATATTGACAAAGAAGTGTGCTCATGTCTACCACTTGCTAAAAATAGTAAATTAAGAGTAAGTGTAAGAACCAATACAGAAAAAATTATCCACCAAAGGGCAAAAAAAAAAACAAGGAGAAATTATTTTGCTATACAAGTAGCCAAATTATGGAAAAATCTTTCTGAATCAATAATCAAAGTGCCAACAATAAATAGCTTCAAAAACAAACTTGACAAACACTGGGGAGAACAAGACATTTATTATAATTATTATAAAGCGGATATAACAACAACGGGGAGTCGCATGGAGTTATATCTACGAGAGATGGATTATGGAGAAAAGGCATAGCCTGTTCCGTAAAACTTTCGCTAGGTAAAATGATATATATAATCCACATACATGTAATTATTGAAATATTCCATTTCCCCATAGCCAAAATATTTGTTTCCTATATCCCTGTTAGTTTTGTCTTTAACATCCCATATCTTTTTGTTAAAAATTGTAAATATCCCATATACCCTAACAAGTCTTATAAATTTACACATTTAGGTAAAAATTATGACCTGAGACAATGTCAGTGATGATATTTTTTTTTAGAGTTTGTGATAAAGCCCTGTTATATATTTTTATTTCACTACTAATAAACTTTGACTATCGTCTTTGCAGGTGCTGGTGAAAATATTGAAAATACTATGACAGCATTTAGACAGTAAGTAATTTACACATACATGTTTAACTGTAAGTTTCAATTTACTACAACATGGAATAGTAAATAAATGAAACTTGCAATGAGTTAGAATTTCTTTAGAAAATACAATAAATTACATGTAGGTGTATGGTAATTTTTCAATTAAATGTCAAAGGTTCTTGTAGCCCATTACACTTTCCGATTACAGACCGTTATATATTTGGGAATGTTTTTCAATGTGGTAAAATAATTAAAATTTATATTATATTATTGAATAATAATTTACATTGGATTGTATATGAAGTATGGAAGGAAAAATCATGTTCAGTAAAAGCAAATTATAATTATTGCACTGTAAAACATGGTAGTTACTTACACGGTATATAATAAGTAACTTATACTCAGTTTGTTTTATCATATAGTAAGTCAAAATGATTACATCTTCTGATAAATAGGTTGAAAAAAAAATCAGGACAGTAGAATGCTAAAAGAACAAAAGATACCTTAATTGGGTATATAAAAGACTTAATTGGGTATATAAAAGACCAGTGATATTGCAAAAAGGAGACAAAAACAAAACAAAAAGGGAAAAACAAAAAATAAGACATAAACGAAAACATATAAAATCACATCATAATATCATTCACAATTGTGAATTTACCTATTGGCAACAAATGCTCTGGAATATGAAATTTTGCTGTGGCCATGTCCCTCATTTTTCCTATATGTACAGCTTGCATGACTTCTTATTGAGATATATTTTCTTTGCTTTTCCCATTGAAACGGAAATATTAGAGAGATTGATTATCACATCACCATTGTCATCAGGCAGTAGTGTAATTCCCCGCTGTATTCATATACTGTATAGTTGTTATATATCGCAGAGTATTAATTTTTGCGCTATTCACGTTTGCAAGGATAAGTGTGAAATTTATACTTGCGAATATTTTACCGTAAACTTGAATATAAATGAACATAATGACCTTCACTAAAAATCCACAAATATAAAACCCCGTGAATAAATCAAACACTGAAAACTGCTAAAATTTTTTACCACGAATATAAAGCCCTATACAGTAGATGTAATTTATATTATATTTTCAGTGCTGATGGTGTCATATGATACCCTAGGCATAACACCTTTTTAATTTAGAATTCTAGGCATTTATATACAAATGTATATTTTCAGTGCTGTAGATGTAGGAACTGACATGTTAGAAATTGACTGCCACATTACGAAGGATGGTCAGGTGGTAGTGTCACATGACAGCTCTCTGAAGAGGGCGTGTGAGGAAGAAGGGGAGATAGAAGATTTTCAGTATGAGGTGATTATATATATGGTATATCCTTCGAAGTCTAGTGGATTACGATATTTCTCCAGTTCGAGATAGTTAAATTTGTGATTTTCAACATGCGAGCTTTAGCAAGTATGTTAAAATCAGAAATTAAACTATTGAGAATGAAGAAATATCATAATCCATGAGCAAACCAAAGGATATATTGTTTCTTCAATGACTTTTACTGTGTTTCAGGTGCAGATTCAATGGTTCAGCATGGTCAACATTGGTCGCGCTATTTGAAAGCCAAGTAACGATATGTCACAATAGACTTTATGAATGAAATGAAACGTTGCTGGAAACATCACACAAAAATTTAACCAACATGTGGATTAAAAATAATACGTATTTTCAACCAACTGGGTTAACATGCTAAGAATTAGAGAAATATAGTTATGTATGAATAATTGGTTCACTCTGTATTTTTGAATTACATATTAATTATGCACACAGGTAAATATGAATATTAAGAATTGTTGCAAGTAATATCCAGAGGACTATGTTAAACAAGATACCTGATTTTAGAAGATTGACAGATTAAATAAAAAGACTTGCAATTATCGGTTTTGAATGTTTGCTTTATTATAATATATCTTTTAAAGACCAAAAGTTGTGCTTAATTATATGTTTAACAAAACAGTTGTGTAATTTTTTTTAAATGTCCTCTCTAATTTAATATTTATGTTCAGTTATGCCTGTTAAAACCTTTCTCCTAGTACTTTTCTTGAATAATTAGGGTAAAAGTGAAATATGTATTGCACACTTACATCTACCGGTATAACCATAGCTGATATATAAGTGCTACGGAGGAGGAGCTTATTTACATGTATACACATACAAAACTTCCATTCATGCACAAAACTACCAAACCTAAAAACAATTGGGTAAGGACGGAGCATTGAAAGAGTGAGAGCATCGGTAGTTTTATATCAAAAAAGTTCTTTAGATTAGGCCATATCAAGATAATTTGTAGATTCTCATCCACCTGTAACAAATAATCTCAGGTGGGTGGGAGGGATTTATTTTCATTTTTTTTACTGATTTTTACTAAAATTGAATGGAATTTGAAGAAAATTTCTGAATAATAAAATAAAAATAAAGTTGAGCTTAGAAAAAATGGGGCAGGTGGGTATGAGAACTATTCATTAATCTGATGTGGCCTAAAGATAATGTTTGAAACATTGAAATGAGAAATGATGTAAAATCCTACACAAGAATCAATATATTATTTCTAGGTTAAAAAAAACACAGGCTTTTTGGTGTATGACTGAAACTTCACTGATACCATGTGTATAGTTTTCTTGATTAATTTTTCAGGAATTACCTCTTTTAAAAGAAGACCATAGATTAGACTTCTATCAAAGTGAGTAACATAAAATTTTATATGTTTATGAAATATATCAAAATAAAACACTATGAAAAGGAAACATCCTGGTATAAGCAGAGTTCTTGCAGGGAATTTTTCCCCTATTTCCCAATGACAATCACTGTTTTTTTTCCAATTTGTGGTAATAAATTCCCAATTTTTGTAGTGCTTAGTGGAAGGATTATTTTATTCTTATCTCAATAGTGTCTGAGATTTTTTAAATCTTGCATTTTTAACTGTGTTTAATCACAACTAGTCTGTGATTGACGTCTGTCTTTTCTTATCAACTCACTTTTTTTGAATAATTTTTTTATCTCACATGAATTTCACATCTCTTGTCTTTGTCTTTTCTTATTTGGGTTCAGAAAAGAATATCCCACATGGCTAAAAATAAGTTCTAGATTGTCTCCAATCTAAGAAATACAAGTGAATACAAAGTGGATTCCATCTCCCTCCTCGCTAGGTTAAGATCTTCTATATACTAGTAATCTTTCTCTACATTGATTGAAATCTTGACTTTAACCAACTGTGTTACTAGAGCAAATTGAAGGGTTATGGGTTGGTTACTTTTTCATTTTATTGAAATTTTCTTCTGATTTCACGTAGAATTTGGGTGCAAAATACTAATAATTGGCTGGAACCCGTTTCTTCACAAAGTAGAACATTCTTTAAAAAAAATACACAGTGTGTGAAAAAGTTAATTACACAAACACCTCCAAATAACTTCTATTTCTTCATTAATTAATAGACCATTTCATGATAACTGCGGTCCTGAATTTTGCACATGCGCTCATATGCCTTTAAGTGGGCAAATTGCAACGTCATAGTATACATGACGTCTTAATTAATTGTCCTACGACATCATTTTTGCTGGAACTATTTTTATTTTCCAGTCAAAGTTGCAGGACCGCAGTTATCGTGAAAGGGTCTATTGTCTGATATACCTCGCTAAAACTATTTTAAATAAATGTCTATATGAATTTCTAACCGTTATTAACATGGACTTTATTTTTCAGCATTCATACTGAAAGGAGGGGAAGACAGAAGAATACCATTACTTATACATGGACTTTATTTTTCAGTTTTCATACTGAAAAGTGGGAAGACAGAAGAATACCATTACTTATACATGGACTTTATTTTTTAGCTTTCATACTGAAAGGAGGGGAAGATAGAAGAATACCATTACTTATACATGGACTTTATTTTTCAGCTTTCATACTGAAAGGAGGGGAAGATAGAAGAATACCATTACTTAGAGAAGTGTTTGAAGCTTTTCCAGATATACCAATTAATATTGATATCAAAACTGACAATGATCAGTTGATTGAAAAGGTACTATAATAGGCCTTTATTTATGCACACCAATGATACCAGTCACACATGATATAAAAACATTGAACTCTTTTAAATATTGAAGGAAAATGATACATTGACAATTGTCTGACAAGAGATTGGTCTAAATGTAGTATCCTTTTCTTTTGATGTTTGAATTGATTCTGTCAAGTTTATATTGTATCAGGGCTGTTTGACTGTATGTCTTTTTGAGAGAACACCCTCTTTGAAAAAGGCATACCATTGCATAGGTTCCAGTTTTTGGGGTGCAATCCTTTTTACCAAACACATGTCATTACATATTACAGAAATAAGAAGTTTCGAAGATATGCATGTAGATCAGGCCATGAAAAAAAAAAATTATTGGTTCTCAGGCCCTCCCTCATCTGGTTTGAGTCTTGAAAAAACCCCTCATTGACCCTATTTTTTTACCATTTCAATAAAATAAAAATAAAAAATCACCTCCCTCACTATATCTTTTCTGGCTTTTACAATGTAAAAAGCTGCCTCATCTATTTTTTGGCAAATAAAAAGATAAAAAAAATCACCTCCCTCCCTCATCAGTTTCAATGAAAAATGGCCTGAGAACCAATTAATTAATTTTGTATGGCCTTAGTTACACTAATATACAGATAGGAAACATTATCCCTAAGTTTATTGTACAGGGGAGAAGAGTAGAACAGCATCATATTGTTGTTTTTCATCATAAAATCCTACACCTGATAGTTCTTATCTTTTATTTTTCCTGAAGTAAAATACTATTACATACATAACACATTTAAGGGAGTACAAGTGTCAAAAATTTTGTAATTAGAATTAAAATTCTGACCTTTTGTTTTGAAGAGCACTGCTAATGAAACAACTTAGCAAAAAAAATTGAAAAACCATGTAAGAATTTTTGAGATATAAGACGTCAAAGTTTTGGCTGGAAACAGTTCTCTTTAGAGTTTTCCTTCAATTTGCATAAGATGTTTATAGGCCTTTAAATACATGAAAATATGATTGGAAATTGATTAGATTTTATACACTGTCTATTTTATGCATATTAGAGTGACCTATGAGCTAGAAAATATGATACATGTGCAATAAATTTTAACACTGTTTGAAAAGATAAAACCCAAGGATATTGAATGCGTCTCAAATCTGAACTCTGTTTATTAAATTCCATAAATAACATAAATAAATGAGTTGTAAAGGTAAAGATTACGTCAAGTCAGTGTGTATACTTAATAGGCAATATAAATGTATTATCTGCTTTGAAAATGGACAACAACAGATTGGAAAGAACATATGTTAGCTAAGAGAAAAATAGAAATGTGCATGTATCTACTTGTATACTAATTACAGAATAAGCCTTTTTGAACAAAAGACAGGTGTTCCTGGAAGAGCAACCTGTCCTTGTTAAAGGGTGTTACCTGTCAAAGAATTTTGGTCCATCATAACAAGGGTTTAATGTCGTAGTGTTTTGAAATATTGATTACTTAGTAAAATTTTCAATCTAAACTACAAACTAGGGTTCTCTTTTAAGGTAATAGGTACGTAAATAGCAAAAGCTCTGGATTTCGATGAAATTTTACATGCAAGTGCTCAAATGAAGTTGGATTCCAAGGTGAAATGAAATCGGTTTAGCTATTTTTATGTTTGAAATTTGACCGATTGAAAAATCTATCAGTTATGTTGTTTTCATATAGGATCCATGTAAAACGTACAGAAAAATAATATATGAAACGTCTTTAAATTGCACGTTTATGAAAACTTATCGTACAATTTTTCTGTAAAAGGGATATGTTTTAAACAACGAAATTCCCATTTTAATGGTGTAAATTTTATATAGGGTCACCGAATTAATTTCGACGGTATAAATAGTTGAACACAGAATAGCCACGCAAAAAATGGATTTTTTGGATAAAACCTGCCATCAAAATAGCAACGTCGCCAATAAAAGTTATGATCTTAAGCGTGATTTGAAAGATGAACATCTATTCAGCGATCTATACCACGAAAACAAACTCAGTGACCTCATAAAAAAATTATATCAATAAAACAGAAATTTCTTTGGCGACTTAATATCAATTATTATGCCCTGCCCACGAATGTGGAAGGGGCATATAGTGTTACCCTTGTCTGTCCTTCCGTCCGTACGTCCAGTTAAGTTTTGCTTTAAGGTGCATTTCTCAGAAACTGTAAGGTATAGAACAATTATAGTAGGCCAGTAGGTAGATCCTTGATAGTACTACATAGTTCACTAGGCAG
Organism: Modiolus philippinarum; assembly: GCA_002080025.1. Lineage (NCBI taxonomy): Eukaryota > Metazoa > Mollusca > Bivalvia > Mytilida > Modiolidae > Modiolus > Modiolus philippinarum. Next base: position 746 of record MJUU01003366.1, on the reverse strand, counting down.
TTTGACTCTTTGACCTACATTTCATTGTTGATTGACTCTGGCTAAGTTTTATGTGTAAGTCCATTTCTCAACAACTACACATTATAAGACAATAATGTTTCATCAAATTAATTGCCTTGACGAGTACTACCCAAATCATTGACAATTAGGTGGCTTTGACCTACATTTTACGCTTCAGTAACTTTGGTTAAGTTTTGTGTTAAGGTCCATTTCTCAACAACTACACATTATGAGACAATGATGTTTCATCAAATTAATTGTCTTGACAAGTACTATCCAAATCATTGACAATTAGGTGCCTTTGACCTACATTTTACGCTTCAGTGACTTTGGTTAAGTTTTGCGTTAAGGTCCATTTCTCAACTACACATTATGAGACGCTGATGTTTCATCAAATTAATTGTCATGATGAGTACTACACAAATCACTGACAATTAGGTGGCTTTGACCTATATTTTACACTTCAGTGACTTTGGTTATGTTTTGCGTTAGGGTCAATTTCTCAACAACTACACATTATAAGACATTGATGTTTCATCAAATTAATTGCCTTGATGAGTACTACCCAAGTAGTTCATAATTAAGTGGCTTTGACCTAGATTTTATGCTTCAGTGACTTTGGTTAACTTTTTCATTTAAGCCTGTTTCTCAATGACTATATATTGTAGCATCATGATATTTCACTGTAACATTCATCTATAGGAGAACTACATATTTCACCAAGCATTGGGTATCCATGGCCTACA
>MJUU01003365.1:59647-86651 GCA_002080025.1 Modiolus philippinarum | reverse complement strand
TCCACATTTCGTCAAACAGGAAGTACACATCCAACAGGACTCAAAATATAACGTTCCTTACAACTAACCACATAGAGGCTGCATACCAATTTTGAAATCAATCCCTCTTGTAGAAGCTGAGAAAAATGTGACAAAAAATTCATTTTTTCACTACATTTTGTAACCAAGTCCACATTTTGTCAAAAAGGAAGTACATATCCAACAGGACTCAAAATAGGATGTTCCTTACAATTAACCATATAGAGGCTGCATACCAATTTTGAATCAATCCCCCTTGTAGAATCTGAGAAAAATGCGACGAAAAATTCATGTTTTTATTACATTTCGCAACAAAGTCCACATTTCGTCAAACAGGAAGTACACATCCGACAGGACTCAAAATAGGACATTCCTTACAACTAACCATATAGAGGCTGCATACCAATTTTGAAATCAATCCCTCTTGTAGAAGCTGAGAAAAATGAAACGAAAAAATTCATGTTTTCACTACATTTTGTAACTAAGTCCACATTTCGTCAAACAGGAAGTACACATCTGACAGGACTCAAAATAGGACCTTCCTTACAACTAACCATATAGAGGCTGCATACCAATTTTGAAATCAATCCCTCTTGTAGAAGCTGAGAAAAATGCAACGAAAAATTCATGTTTTCACTACATTTTGTAACTAAGTCCACATTTCGTCAAACAGGAAGTACACATCCGACAGGACTCAAAATAGGACGTTCCTTACAACTACCCATATAGAGGCTGCATACCAATTTTGAAAACAATCCCTCTTGTAGAAGCTCTCTAGCGAGTGGGGGTATAATATGGAGTAAAAACACAAGAAAGTATAATAACTACAGGCATAAATGTAACTTTGGAGGAGTTTATCGATGTGTAAATGTGGCTGACTACTCATAAACTGAATGAAGGACCTTGTGTAAAGTTTGTGAGAGAAAGGCCACCTTTACACATCCATAAACTCCTCCAAAATTACTTTTGTTTCTTATAATTCCTATTCTTTGAACTTAAGATGTTGTCAATGAATTTGACGTGGCCCTATACTGCACTTTTTTTTACCTCAGAGCTTATTAATGGGCAAAAAGCGTTCAAAGAGAAATAACTTCTTTGTGGTTCATGAAAACCTATGAAAATGGATGTTGCAATAGCAACTGGAATTATATATCATTGCTGGAAAATAAATGAAACTTACATGTACAGAGTATTGTATCATTAAACAAAGTATTCAGTTTGTCAATATATCTTAAACTTACTTATCTAATTTTGATAACAACACAGATAATTCATCTTTTAACTTCTTCACTTGCTCCCTACGTTGTCTTGTTTCTATTTTGTTACAAATCATATACCTAATTCAAAATTGTAAAAAATGTATAAAAAACATACAAAATAATCAATATGGCCACTTATTTTGCGTTTTATGTTTCTTTTCAAGATAGTATAGCTAAGTCATAATTAAACACATGGCATTCATCCAGGAGAACTATAACCATCACTCAATTTTCAGTTTTTCCAAGAATAACTAAGAACGACTATAATTCTTTAGCTATTAAGATTCTTAAATATAATGGAAATTCTATGATGCTCTTATTTTGCTTTGTAAACAAACCTTTGCTCTAAATCCAATAAACGTGTGTATTGTTCAATATCAAATCATTTATAATGTACACTTGCATATTTCATTTGCTACATGTATATAATTTGAGCAAATAACACCTTTTTGATAAATGAATCAAACAAATAGCAACATGAAACAATGACAAAAATAGAAATTTACAACTGATACTGAAATAGACTTCGCTGTTACCTAGCAATTAGTGTTCATGTGGCATTCATTTCAAATATATGAGTAACATTTCGACATGATCACAGTACAATGATGCTATAAATACTACTTTGTCTTATCTTACCTATCCATGTAAATAACTTCAGGAAATTCTATTTTGTTGTGAATTTTTTCTGGCCGTCCAAGTTGCTGATTAAATTGAAATCTAGAGAGTTCAAATGTCAACACTGGTGGGAGTTTTGTAAACCAAAGCTGTAAGAATAATCATAACTTCTATCAGTTGATTTTTACTACTCTTTGTCTAAGTAGTCATATTTTTTTCAAAACATAAACAAGAGGCTGCATGCGTTTTGGTGCTAGGTATACCTCCACTCATATTATTTTACACATTAAGAATGGAAAAATGGCTAAGTCCTGCCAAACAGGAAGTTGATATCATAAGGTGACCAAAATTGCATAAAACGCATTCCCCAAGTATATATAAAGTCAAATGCCAAATTTAAAATAAATCAGCCCAGCAGTAGCTAAGAAAAGTGCAACGAAAGTTTGCACTATGTTCAACCAGAGGCTCCCATGAGCCTTTATCGCTCACCTGGCTTTCAGTTGCCTTAATCAAGGAAACATTGTAAGTTATACAGTTGATCCTCAGTTTCTCAAACTTTTGTAGCTTGAACACCTCCAATATCTTGAACTTTTTTTAAAGTCTGATCATCTTTTACTATATTTCTTTGTTGGGCTTTTTTTTTTGACAAAAAAGGTTCTTGCTAAGGACCACTTTCAACACCAGTTTTGAAGTCGAGACGTCACTTTGTAAATGGCAGTCAACAAACAATTTTCAGCATTGGTTTTGAAGTGGCAACATCAATATCTATTTGGAAATCAAATTTCATTGAAATCGGACAATGTTGAATTTTCCTGCCTTTTTTTGGTGGCCATTTTAAAAATGGCGGTCAACAAACAATTTTAACATCAGTTTTGAAGTTGCGACATCAAGACCTATTTGGAAACCAAATGTCATTGAAATTGGACAATGTTGAATTTTCCCGCCTTTTTTGGCGGCCATTCTGAAAATGGCTGTCAAGGAACAATTTTCAACACCGGATTTGAACTCGCAACTTTGGAAACCAAATTTCATTGAAATCGGACAATGTTGAATTTTCCTGCCTTTTTGAAAATGGCCGTCAAGGAACAAATTTCAACATCAGTTTTGAAGTCACCACAGCATGGAAAACATTTCATCAACTATAGTTTTGGAAATAATAGCTGAAAAATACGAAAATTTAAAAAATTCGGTGAAAAAAGGGCAATAACTCCTACAAAGGTTTATGGATTTTCTTCAAAGTTTCAGGGCAAGTAGATCTTGATATGCTGAACATTTTTGCAATTTACACTTGACCTCTATCTGTTACACTTTTTGAAATAAAAAATAAATAAACAGCTGCGCCAAGAGCGCATGATATGCCCGTCCCCACTTTAAAGCAAACTGATTAAATGATTCTTGAAATTAAAAACTCCATATGAACAAACATAACAAAGGACTTCTAATATGTATCAATTATTTCATATTATGTTAAACAGTCAAAAATGTATATTGGTTTAGGGGTAGTAATGTCTTAAAATAAAAGAATATTATTAATGTGTAGACAGAAATTGCAATTTCATACTTTTTTGAAATAATCAAAGTCCCATAACTCTGGAAAGAAAAATCCGACGACAAAATAAAACAATAGGAAGCTTTCTTCCATCATACCCAACAATCCTGCAAAGTTTCAAGAAAAATGTTCAAAGCATTCTCTAGTTAGAGTACGACATGTGGACGAAAACTGCAATTTCAAGCTTTTTTGAAATAATCAAAGTCCCATAACTCTGGAAAGAAAAGTCCGTCGATAAAATAAAACGATAGGGAGCTTTCTTCTGTCATACCCAACAATCCTGCAAAGTTTCAAGAAAAATGTTCAAAGCGTTCTCTAGTTAGAGTACGACATGTGGACGAAAACTGCAATTTCAAGCTTTTTTTAAATATTCAAAGTCCCATAACTCTGGAACGAAAAATCCGACGACAAGGAGCTTTCTTCCGTCATATCCAACAATCCTGCAAAGTTTCAAGAAAAATGTTCAAAGCGTTCTCTAGTTAGAGTACGACGTGTGGACGGACGGACAGACGGACGGACGGACACCGGTATACCATAATACGTCCCGTCAAAGACGGGCGTATAAAAATGCAAAAATTTTGAAAAAATTTAACGGAAAAAGGGCTATAACTCCGGGATGGGTTTTCAGATTTTCTTCAAAATTGCACAGTGGGTAGATCTCATCATGCTGATCATTTTTACTCGATGTCAGATTTTTGATATCTGTAACGGTTTTCGAGTTATTAGCCAAAAACTGCAATTTACCCCTATGTTCTATTTTTAGCAATTGCGGCCATGTTTTTTGACCGGCCAACTAATCGAACATAACTTGAGAAGCCATACCCTGGTGATGATTCAGGCCAAGTTTGGTTGCATTTGGCCCAGCGGTTTCAGAGGAGAAGATTTTTGAAATTGTTGACGGACAGACGACAGACGACGGACGCATAGTGATGGCAATAGCTCGGGCCAGGTGAGCTAATAAAAGGAAAAATGGATAAGACCAGCCAAACAGGATGTTGATATCATAAGGAGACCAAAATGGCAGATGACGCATTCCCCCTAAAGTCAAATACCATATTTGAAATAAATCAGCCCAGCAGTAGCCGAGAAAAGTGCGACGAAAATTTTAGAATATGTTTAATACAGTGAAACCTGTATAAACAAAACCCTGACTAAACCGAAAATCTGTCTAAACCAAACACAATATGAAGACCCTTTCAACAATTTCCTTATATATGAACCTGGTTAAACCGAACAAAATCTTCCATCCCAGAGGGTTCCGGTTTAGACACGTTTCACTGTGATGGGAAAAATGGCTAAGTCCTGCCAAACAGGGAGTTGATATCATGAGGCAACCAAAATGGCAGACGACACATTCCCCCTAAATAAATGGGGGGGGGGGGGGGGAAGTCAAATACCAAATTTGAAATAAATCGGCACAGCAGCAGCTGAGAAAAGTGAGGCGAAAATTTACACTATATTCAATAAATGGGAAAAATGGCTAAGTCCAGCAAAACTGAAAGTTGATATCATAAGGCAACCAAATTGGCAGACAACGCATCCCCCAATATATAAAGTCAAATACCAAATTTGAAATAAATCCGCTCCGCAGTAGCTGAGAAAAGTGCGATGAAAATTTTCACCATGTTCAATAAAGGCAAAAATGGCTAAGTCCCAACAAACAGAAATTGATATCATAAGGCGAACAAAATGGCAGACAATGCATTCCCCTCTTATTTATAGTCAAATACCAAATTTGAAATAAATCAGCCCAGCAGTAGCTGCGAAAAGTGTGATAAACTTTGGACGGACGGTCGGACAAGGGTATTCCAATATACCACCCACTCACAAGTGGGGGTATAATAATTTACATGCATGTTTACAAGATACTCCCTTATCAGATTGAAGTTATCTATCTTGCTACAATCAGTACACAGAGTCACTTAAGAGCATACATCATCAGCCTCATCAGCTTTCAGTCTGATCTCATCTTGAAAGTTTATCTGGTCACGAAAATTAGCTTGACAGGATATTTTACACGTACAGTATTGCTTCAACATTTGAGTCTAAAATTTAGGATTTCGGCTTTCGTGCAATTTATGTCTCAAACACTGAAGGCGATTATGATGCTTTGGTTTATCTAGGAGATTTCTATAGGTAAAGTATATCATCAACAATTGAGTCAACTTCATATGGACCTTTGCACAATTCACGCCTTTCAAGTTTTAAAGTCTTTTCATGTTTGCATTGTTGTCTATGGACTGTGTGAAGTGTCATAACTGTAATGATTGAAATCATTTTTTCTTGGAATGAAATTAAACATGGTTGTTTCCTGTTGCACCTTGATCTATTAATGGAACATCCTGTACCTTGTGTCCCAGTAATAAATGTTTTATCCATTATTATTATTATTATTGTAGCAGAATATAATTATTTTCCATTGATATTGTATCAGAAAATTAAGGTAGATAGACACTAACATTCATATCCATGAGATTTTGTCGGCACAATTGAAGAACCAATCCTATAAACCCGAAATCTGTAATAAAGGGCTACGCCGAGCGCAGCATGATACGACCGCAGCATGTCGACCACTGAAATTTGAACAAGTGTAAACTAAAATTAATGTGGACACAGTAATTTGCTGGACACAATAAGGACCTTGACACATTAATTAACTGGACACAAACTAATGAAAATAAAAATTGGCCCTTTTAATCCCTTATTACTAGGATATTGTAAGAGCTAAGAAATTTTGTTGACATCAAGAGAAATCCAAAGAAAAAACTCAGGTTGAAATCCAATGAAAAATAAAGATTTCACATATTTTGAAATATCATAATTTGGCCCCTTTGACCCCTTATAGCTTGGAAACCAAAGAGAAACGCAAAATGTACTGCCATATCACTGAAAGCTTACAATGAGAACAATCTAAAGATGAAAATCCAATCAAAATCTAATGAAAAATAAAGACTTCACATATATCTAATAATTGCAATTTTGACCCCTTTGACCCCTTATAGCTCAGAAACAGTAAGAGATATATCAAATCCGTTAACATACTTCTGAAAGCTTGCATTGAGAGGAATCCAAAGAAAAAATCCCATCAAAATCTGATGTAAAATAAAGATTTTACATATTTCTAAAAATCGCAATATTGGCCCCTTTGACCCCTAATACCTCGGAAACAGTAAGAGCTACACCAAATCTGTTGACATACTACTGAAAGCGTACAATGTGAGGAATCTAAAGAAAAAAATCCCATTGAAATCGGATGAAAAATAGAAATTTTAGGTATTCTGCATGTTTGCAATTTTGCCCTGTTGGGCCCCTCATAGCTTGGAAAAGAAACAAGTTATAAAAAAATCTAATGGTGCAGTGCTATGTTAATTTTTCATAAGGAATCAAATGCAAAAAACTGCATCAAAATCGGACTAATAATAAAAAAATTAAAATTTTTGAAATTTGCCCCTTTTGGGCCCCATTTATCTCGTGAACGGTACATGCCACGTGAAATCCGTTGCCATGCTACTGATTGGAAATTTCCTCAGGAGGACACTGAAAGAAATCCCATCAAAATCCGATAAATAATAAAGATTCTACAGTCAAATATACGAAAACATCAAATTTAACCCTTTTTGGCCCCTTTTTTAAAAACGGGAGGGGCCACAATGACCAAAACTAAGCCAAGCCTTCCTTTTATGCCAAGGAACATTGTGTTAAAATTTCATAAGGATTGGTCAACTGAAACTAAAGTTATTGACCAAAAACAAAAGTGTCTACAGACGACAACGACGACGCCGACGCCGACAACGACGACAACGACAGCACCATACCATTATACGACCGCAAAAATTTTTGCGGTCGTATAATAAAAAGTAGTGGTCACCATGCTTTCTTTTTCTAGAATTGAGATCAAAGTTTGCCCACTTTTAGCCATTTTTCACCATAATTTACATAGAATGCACGGGGAAAATATGGAAAGGCAATTTTTAGCTCAATAGAAAAGAACTTTTTATCCATGAGAATTTGATGTATTTTTGTGAACAGATAGTTTATGATTTAATTTATTGGTTACTAAAGAAAAACGTATATGTCACGATGCTTTTAACGGAGATATTTTACAAAGTTTCGGGATTAAACATTATTTACGGGAAAAGGGAGTTAATTCGCGGCAAAGTAAACAAAAAATGTTTCACATCTGTCATTCAATTATGATGTGACAAAGGAAAAGCCGTCAAATTACAGTGAAAATAAAACCCATCCCGTATCCAACTCTTTATTTTTATAATGCACGATTATTTGCGCAGCGCAACAATGTCTATCTACCTTAAAAGACGACAGAGAATGCACAAACTGACTACTATGAAAATTTTTAATTTAAATATGCAGAAAGAAAAAATAATATTATTCAATATAAAAAAGGCAAAAAAAATCAAAGCTCCGATGGAGCTGAATCTCGAAGCCCTGAAAATCTACATGTGACAAAACTTCGTAGTCATCCAAAGAACTGCTACATACGTCTGAATGTATTAAGTTATTCCGTAATACGTGAAAATAATCGGATAGTGTGATTTCGCATGTTGATTTCATTGCTATAAATATATGCACTGTCACAGGTAAACAATGTGATTTTCATCTCGCAAATTACTGTGCGACAAGTTCGTTGATCCGAGACGCAATATAAAAAAACTAGTAATTTGATAAACATGTATATTGTTTTCAATTTATTAAAACAACACTGTATTCAACTCAAGAAAATGAAGAAATATAACTTAAATACTAAATGTATACGATTTTGAAAGAAACTAGCGCACTTTATTTTATCGGAAGCACGAAGATCATCTTTTAGAGCTGTTAATAGGCTTGAAACCTCATGCGGGGCACGTGATTTTTTCTTGCCATATCAATATCTCTCCAGCCATTCCATGGCTTCGAGATAATCAAAGTCCCAAAGGGACTGGTGGATTAGTGTCTATGATGGCAATGATCAGTATCTAATTTATTGATATTTTATGTACACTGTCCATGTATGATATGGGGTATGATATGAATAATTGCCTGTCTATCATGTCTATGTCATGCATAATTACTCAATTTTTACTATGGGTCTAATTATAATGATGCTATCAAAACCAAGAAAGGTACAAAAACAATGTTTTGCTCATTAAGAACATGCCTTTATGACAGTCAGCAAGTATTAACTGGTGGCCATCTTCATTTGATCACACCAGCCAATCAATGACAATCAAACCATTAGACAAATATTCGAAGAATTTTGATTTTATACCAGAAACCTATTACATATTATGGGTTCCCTGCTGTACACTACACTCAACATAGACTAAACAATGACAGCACCATCTTGATCAAGTACAGTTTGAAATATAATTCTAAAAAAGAGACCTGAATGAAAGGTTTGTGAATGCTGTCAAGACGCAAAAGCTGACAAAACCTGAGCAGCAAATTGAGCAATACCCTGCTCTTTATGGAGATAATAATTCGTCCAAGAAACACACAAAGACTCTGTGCAAGTTCTTTGTGCAACAATGCATCTCAATTCGCGCCAGGATATACATTCTCATGCAATTGAAAAATGACTGTTATGCATTGTAAATACTCAAATGACATTATCTCAAGTTTTGTTTGACTAAACTCTGATCAATGGCAATTAACACGCAACACCCCGGACTGAACATTGTTGGACGAACGGCAATCAACAGATCAACACCCCTGCCTGATCTTATTTCGAATTTAGTCAATTCCAACCCCGATCGTTGTAAAATATCGTCTGTTTCGGATAATGCACCTTGACAACTGTTTCCAGGTAATACTTTGTATTTACCGATGTACGACTTCTTCAGTATTTTGTTTTGAGTCGGCCATTACATGTATACCGAACTGCAAAATGACAATCGCAACAAGTATAATGGAACAGCTAACGTGGAACAGCCGTACTCTTCCATTCATTGATAACTAGAAATGTAAACAAACATAATGTCTTCCGTAGATTGTAAATAATGGACTGTTGTTCTCGACGGCTAATGAATTTGATTTTTTATTTCCAATGCGTTGTTCTTATATGATTTATTTCAAAACAGCCACATCATTTCATTGACGGTTCCTGGGAAGTACGTTTACGCCATTCATACTTGTGTAAATAAAGGCCTCGGTCTTCCGTATTCATACATCTACACACAAAATTTTATGAATGGGAAATTCATTCTGTGATTAATTAAGGAATTTGGGCACCATTTAAGTGCTAAAAAGTTCGGGCAATCAAATTAATGTTCAATGAAAATAGACTATTGAGTGTCAGAGTTTTTTTATGAGATCAGAAAGATGTGTACGAGGTTTCCTGAAAAGGATTCTTTTAGCATGGGTATGATCACTAATGTTTGATTGCGTGCGGTTGGTCACCTGGGTCGTAACATAGGATAGAGTTCTATCCTTTGGATAGACACTAATCCAAAAAGCAGTATACCTCTTGTCCAGATATTTGTGTAGTATCACTGCTAACAGTCTCTATTGCACCATGAGCTGTAGCAGCCTCTAAACTTTCATGGACGTCACGGAAACCATTCACTTGTAAAGGAAACTGACCAAAATTTTCTTCATTACTAAATCTTTTACCTACAGATTAGAACAACAAAGTTATTGGACAAAGAAACAAAAGATTTGTTATTAAGAAGAAAGCGTTTCAGACAAATATCAGTTTCCTTTGCTGTAGTCAAAATGGTGATCTTCCATACAATTAAATACATTTCTTGTGATCATAGAACTTTAGCCTTTGTTGGGGTACACTTTTATTTTTTTGCTGGTTACAATTTTGTAAATTTTTTGAAATTTTTAAAATTTTTAAAATTTTGAAATTTTTTGTCTCCTATTTTCAAAATACAAATTTTTTTGCGAAATTAAATGGGCATTTGTATATTATTTGCAATAAGTAGCAGTATTAAATAATTGATGTTTTGGTAATAAATGAAAGATTTAATCCCATTTTGCTTTTCACACTCATCTGAAGCCTTTTGACTTAACTTCCATTAATCAATACTTTCACATATGTATATATTCATACCTTCATTCACACCTTCAGCTCTATACTGACCATAAAATAATTCTACCATTGGATTTTTACTGTCCTCACTTTCTCCAGCCCTGTAAACAATATTGGAAATAAAGAAGTTAGTACACCTGTAGTCAAGGATGTAAATGCTGGCATTTATTTTTTTTTTAATTAATAGCATTTCAATTTTCAAATTTACAGGTACTTCCATTCTCTCTGTTGATTTTAGTATATAATGTATTGTTAGTGTATTCTGTATCAGATACATTATTTGTATGCAGAGTTGCAAATACCAGCCAGTCCCCTGCCATACAATTGCTTATATTTTATAATTTTTGTTGTTTCATGTATTAACCTTCATTTAGGACTGGCAACAATTTGAGATGAGTTTCCTACACTGCCTGTATAGGATAAGGTTTCTCAAATAACCAGCTTCATATTTTCTTTATTGATAAGACAAATTGTAGAAAACAGCTACATGTAGAATCTAAATGAACTGCAATTTATGTGGACTTTTCTGTAATTTAGTAACACAGTCACAGCATTTACATGTATCTGAAATGACTGCATTTGAATAATTCTTATCAGCCAGTTTAATAAGTTTCTTTTGATCGCATGGAGCTACATGTGTGTGTATTATTTTCAGCATTTGATACCGCCCAAACATTATAAATGTTGGCAATACAGGAAATATTTTAAGCCCAGCTAATTTTTTCTCAAAAAGAATAATAGATGATTTATTTCTGATTCTTTGTATATTGTCCCACAAAGGTTTCATCCATTATAATCAACAATATACACAAAAGTTGTTGTATCAAAAACTAATTCTATCTTTCTATGTTTATAAAGTCAAGGAAATCAGTCAATATGATCCATATTTGTATACAAGTCTGCTTAGAGGTTCTTTCCCTTCCTTAAATACACAAACATTTTAGTCTCTCTCTTCAATTATATTATCACAAATACAACTATGCTAATATTTCATTAAATTTACCCATTTTCTGGAGATGAAGGTCTAAACGTTGTCTTAAAAGCATCTTCTAACCATTCTAACAATTTGTGTTGAAATTCACTGACATCCTTTAAAAGTTCATAAATATACAAGTAAATAAACAAACATTCTGAGAGTATCGCATGACAATGCACAGTCCCTTACCAGCTACATATATGACAAATCCAAATATTTTTTTAAACATTAAAAGGGAAGAAAATAAATACTCATTTAAGAAACTAAATTTACAGTAACTTTAACATTTACCGTATATTTTCGATTATAAGTCGGTTCAATATAAGTCGGTCAGAGATCGTTGTCAAGTTGTGGATATTCAAGTTGTGTACCAAAACTTCAACATGAAATCGCTATAATTTATTAAATTGCGTACATTAGAATAAAAAAATGTCTTCTACATGAGATAAATGCTGCATGTGGAGCATTTTATATGTGCTAAAAGCAGCTAATTCACGTTTCTGGCCAAGACATCGTATTAAGGGGGAATAACTGAAGTTTGTTTACTTATATCGTACGACCAAATACCCAAAAATATGATAAACGAAATGAGATCAAAACTATGTGTTTCCAATATTAAAATGTTTTACAGTCGGTCTAAAATTAGTATTAAAATATAAATTATTTCTTTTATATGGAATAAAAGTTAAAAATTAATAAACAGTATTGGAAATGTCACATAAGATACGATATGACACTCCTAGGAGAAAGGTGTTAGTTATTGTCGGTTTTCGGTAATTAGTGAAATCAACTTAGTACACAAATAGTGAAACGTAAATACACATGAAGTACCTCCATGATGCTGAAATGAAAACATCGTGAATTTAGTAAGAAAACAACTAAAAAATGCTTATTTCTTTTATTAGAAGTAATAAATAATGTGTCAATAGAACCAGATGATTGTTGAATAGGCAAACTGTATTTGGTCATCATTGAATGTGTCTACCGGACATTTTACGTTCTCGACTTTCCTCCTTGGTTCTTGGTTACTCTTATAAGTCGGAACCCTTCTCTGGAAATGAATTTTAGCTCCCAAATTTCCGACTTATAATCGAGTATATACGGTAGTTATTCATTATCACTGAACCAATGCCTCTGCTAGTGCAATGCTAGTTCTTGAGGATTTTCACTTTCCCAGTAGTCTGTACTTTCGTGTTGCCCTGAAAATTGATTTTGTTTGGAAACTTACCATATCAAAATTTTGAAAATGATGTTTAAAACTAAGAGTATCTCCCTTAGGCCTTGCACTATCCTTAGTTGATTGTTGCTTTTCATTTAGATCTTGTAGTTTACTTGTATTCTATTAGCTTTTACACATCTTCCAGTTTATGGCCTTCCAAATATTTGAATTAAATCTGCACTGAACAGACTCAAGTTGTTAAACTTGTCATCTGCAAAAACTAAATTTAAAGGATTTCGGTGTTTATTTATTTATAAGAATAAGGAAAAGAGTCCAGAAGTCGCTGACATTCAAAATGGCATGTATATTCATCAATCATCCAATATCAATATGTGGACACAATAATATAATCTCCAAGAAATAAACAGAAGGTAGAAGGTCAAAGGTCACCAATCATAAGTCATGACATATAACCTTGAAGTGATCTATCTTCATGCCAACTGCAAAAAGCCTACCTCAAATGACAAAAAAGTTATAGCCCTGACACAACTTTTCATTACAAAACCAATAATTTGACCTTGACAACAAAGTTTAAGGTCAAAGGTCATCAATCATGGTACATGACACATCGTCTCAAAGTGATCTACCTACATGCAAAATGTCATAAGCCTACCTCAAAAGACAAAAAAGTTATAGCCTGGACACGACTTTGTTACAGATGGACAGACGGACGGACGAACAGTGATTACAATGTCCTATCGGGCCCTAATTACCTGTTGACTATCTCCAACTCCTGAGGCAGCTGATGCAGCAAATGCTTCTTTTAAAATGTCTACAGCTTTAGATGGGTCCACATACTTTCTCTGTGATCTAATCATCAGTGCAAATAAATGTCTCAATTCAGTCATAAACCTTACATTTCTGGTTTCTTGCTGTAAGATTAATAAACAATATCATTAAAGGAACTGGATAATTAATTGTTTTCAGCCAATGTTATAACATATCAACATATCAAATTTGTCGAAAAGGTTTTTATTTTCTAACCCAATTTTACTTGAATATTATGTCAATTAATTTTAATTCAATTTCATCAAGACCACAAGAATTTTGAAAATAAATGTTGACGACAACGCCTATGGAATTTTGGATTGCTATGTCTCACTTTTGTGAATATCATCGCGGGTGAGACAAATAATAAGAAAGCAGATTTTCATTGTTAGTGAAGTATCCATATATAAGTTACAGGTCATGTGTTTTTTTTTTATTTTAGTAATATTTGTTATTATTATAAAAGTAGAATGTGATGGTCTATATGATTTGTACAGTGACAACAAACTACAAACAGCCACCTATTTGAATTCCACTCAAACCGGTGATAGGGGCTGTCTTGAACTTAATATGAAGTATGAGTGTTTGCTGTTTGTTAAAGGCCTCATGGTGACATCCAGATGAAGAACAACAATGATAGCATTATTCCATTTACTTAATCTTACCATGTATTAATAGGAATTTTGTCCCATGTACATTTACTCAATATCCCTTTATTTGTTCACCTAGTTGGTAAACTTTGATTGTAAAATGTGTGTAAGTAAGCAGAAGTGTAAATTTAATTTTTAAGATTAGAACCTGTATATACTGTTTGGCAGAGTAAGACTCAGGGGAATATCACTGAAACATACATAACAGTTAAACCTACCTGTGCTGGATCTTTAGGCAGCTTAAAATTCAATACTAAATGTCTAAATCTTTTCAAATAAAATAGAGACTGAAATATACAAGAAAATATCTACGGTTATTTTTCTAGAAAATTGAAAGTTTCAAGGGTGAAAGCTGTTATTCTGTCTCGAGGACATTGAATATACATCAACTAAAATTTGATGCATGGTCAAAAAACCCTTTGGCATAAATTTTTATGGAACAGCCTTTAGAAACCTACAAAGTTCTATTTCCATTAAACGCCAGATTTACTGGCTGATAGAGACACACTTTTTTACATCTTACGAATAACTTCAGTCAAAATATCCAAACTTAAAGAAAACAAGCAGACAATGATAATATTAGATGTCCAGTGGATTTTGCTTCCACATGAAGATCTCCTCTAAGTGGATGTTGAATACCACCAGTATGATTTCACCAGAATAATTATTCACAAATATAGATAAATAGATGTGACATCAATACTGATTCTGGATAAAATTATTCTAACATGTGTATAAATCAGGTGTTAATTGTTTATTCAACAAATAATTGTGTAATTTTAACAAGTGATGGCTATTTAAGGATATAAAAAAAAAATAAATAAAAAATTTATGTATGGAGGGGCTTAAATCTTAATAAACCCCCTGATTTCCCAATTATATTACTTGAAAACGGATGTAAGACTATTCTATCAGAATCAATTACCGCAGACCCGGTTACTTTTGCGTCCGCATTTGTTCGTGATTTACATGCAAATACATTTTTTCACTTTATATAATGCATTTGAATTGATGGTGAAATCTACGTGGAGGCTAAATTTCGTGCCCTATTGTCTATTGTGAACAAAGGGAAAATTAAACACACAAAGAAAAAATCCCTATATATGGTACTTAATTTAAAATAAACTCATTTCCTTTTTTGAAAGATTGCCACATTATATTTTTTCTTTCAAGCAAGACCATTGTCTGAATAGACTTGATTTGTTATGTTTTATATGCTGGGTGAATTATGGTCTGGGCCATGATCAGGTTGATCTACATTATGTATTTTGATTATTTTTGGAGGTCTAGCATCACAATTTTTGTATTCATATCAAATACATTTATTAATGTGGATTGTTGTCTTATAGAATTTTACTCTATATCTCTTTGCACATCTTTGTATTTCATTAAAAAATGTATAGGACTGAATCAACCCATTATGAATATGTTTGTTGTCGAGTCCTTTTGTTGAAGTTACTCTTCTTTATACTTGTTTGTGTAAAATCCTACTTTTAATTATACTCAAACTTATGCTTTACCTGAATCACAGCACTAAACCAACAAGTGTTTCCAACATTTTTCAACCCAACTGGACACCCTTCCTGTCTTTTCCTCTCATATGGATTCAATGGATCTACAAACCATATATCTCCTATTTTTCTTTTTGTCCCTGCTTTAATTTCTATCAGACTTTGCTCTAACACCCTGTTGATCATAATTGGTAAAAAAAATATGTCAGCTTTTGTTTCCTCTATAATTACATAAAGCACTACTGTAAACGTATCAATTTTCGTGTATGCTTAATTTTGCGGTTTATGAAATATTGACATATTTGCAGGTATCAATTTTCGTGGGGTTACAATTTTCGTTGATTTCATAGTTTGCTTGAACCACAAAATTAAGTTCCCAACGAAATACATTTATTCTGTAGGGTTTTGATGCATTGAAAACAAAACCACAAATTTAAATATCCAGGAAATAGAGATTATTATGAAAACCACCAAGAATTGATGTCCATGAATATAAGTACTTCCACCGTATTGCAGAACATACATCAAGTGCAACAACAGCTAGATTTTCAAACCAAGAGATTCATATTCAGCTTTTTTATACAATGTAATATTTTATAAACATATATCAAACTTTATAATTCATTAAATTTGCCACAAATTAGTTCCATTTTCCAATCAATAATATTTAGTCATGAAACTTCAAAAATTTCAAATTGTATTTTTGTCATAAAAATCAGTTAGGCCATGTAAAATTAATTATCTGGTTCTCAGATACCGCCGCATGGGCAAAAACCTGGCCGCTGGCCTGTATTTATTGTCCCAAAAAAATAAATACAACAGTAACAAAATCCGCGTTCAAATTTTCCCGCTTTTTCACTTGGATTGATCAAAGAGAGACAACTCAAATTTCATTCGAAGCTCTCTTGATTTTTCGTTTTCTTTGAAGAAATCGCTACTTCCGGTTTATATTCCGAATGGTTTTGTCAACAACAAAACGAAAGTTGATTTCGCTGACACTTTTGAGATCTTTTTACGGGTTTTCGTGCGTTAACCCATAGTTTATTGTGACTTTGGCGGATTAAACAACCGTAAAGGAAATTATGAAAAAGGAGTATGGCAAGTCTGCCTGAAATACCAGAAAACAGAGATCCTTTAATGCACGAGAATGTTTTGAAATCCAGTCTGAGACCTTGTTCTGAACTTGAAAATAAAGAATCTGTCATTGCAGTCACTGGAAGGGGATCCCACTATCATTTTGCTAATTGGAAGAATTTATTTTTGTGACTTCTTGATAGATTTGGCTCTATCTAAATGGTCAGTGTATCTGACTGTAACCCTTCCACTTGAACTGCTGTCACCAACTTGTGACCAAGTAAATAATACAAATACACCTTATTTACCGGATCCCATTGGATCTAATCAAGGTTCATCAATTATTCCCCTGTCTATAAGGGAGTCTAATTCAATTTTCTCCAGGAGTTTCTTTAAGGTGACATATCCTGGTGAGGTATATTGGATCTGTCTTTTCTTTACCTGTTTCTTGTCTTTGATGATTGCAGTTTGCTTTGACTCCAAGATTCATGATGCATACTCCATTTATGGTATGATCAATATATACTTTTCTTTTCTGTGTGGTACTTACGTGATGCAGGGACTATACATATATTGTCCTTGTGTAATGTCTTTGCTATTTGTGTTTTTCATTGTCTTTGGAGTATTATTTTTTTTAACATTGGGTTTGTTCTCTCTTACTTTTATATACTTTATCATATTTTACTATTTATTCATAATATCTGAAAAGTTAACGATGGAGTTTGGATGAGCATACAAAATAAATACATAAATTAAATACCCTCCCTCCCTCACCATTTTTTTGAAAGTCATTATCTGAGAACCAGATAATTAATTTTACATGGCCTTACATAAAATTCTGTGAAATAATGTCTTTTATTTTGAATTTGCTGTATACAATGATATCAGTGCTATGTGTCAAGCTTATGACAGAAACTGTTAAAATTTATTGTGTGTTCTGTCAACTTCAGATCATATGAAATGTCATATATGTTGCACCTATGTTTAAATATTATTTCATAGACCACATTCAGAAAACTTGCTTTTATTGATATGAGATGGTGGCAAGAGGGGTACCTACTCTGTCTATGTCATGTTCTAACCGATCAAACAGACTATTACATAAATGTGGCATTAGAATGAATATCATTCTACCTTACAAAATGACATCTTCGCTGGCCAAGGGTTACGATCCGCTCCTCTCATCTTCACCCTTGGCAGTCTGTAGTCTCAAATCCACGTCCTTGATTGGTTGCAGTTAACCTACACTGCAGCCAATTAATTAACTTACATTCAGATTTTGAATATATATCAAAACAATAAAACTTAAAATATGGCATTTTGTGATTTTTCGATTTTGCAAAATTTCCATGATTTAATTATCTTTCTTTACTTTTGAAGGGTTATTTCCTTGAAGTCAAATATATTGTGAATTGTTGTATTATTAGATGCAATAAATTACAATAAATCATACTGAAACTCTTACTTCAAAGGGAGATAATTTGAAACTGATGTTTCACAAATTGTTGCTCAATCTGCCAAGGGTGAAGAGGAGAGAAGCTGATCGCAATCCTTGGCTAGCAAAGATGACAAAATGAAAGCTTTTAAATTTATTCAGATATCAACTTGATCTAAATGATATAATTTATACTTATTTTATGACATTATTTGTGCGCTGTGATTGGTTCAAATGATGTCACATAATGATCTGCAAATATAATGTAAACCTGGTAATTCAACAAATAGTACCTCACATTCTGTATTTGAAAATGTCAGGTTTACATCATATTTGACAAGACAAGATTAGTGTCATAAAATAATAAAAGAATTATAGTATGGCAAGTTCAGTCAATACTATAGGGTTAAAGAATGGGATTTTTCATATTAGCTCTGTATTATGCCCAAGGACAGTCGTATTGGGCCCCTGACAGCTGTATTGGGCCTCGGACAGCTGGCTGTCCAAGGCCCAATATGACTAATACAGGACCAATGTGAACAAGATGTGTTGTGCCCCCAGATTCTACAGTAAAATATGCGAAAATATCCAATGTAACCCCTTTTTGTACTGTGACCTTGACCTTTGACCTAATTTTTTTTTGCATATTTATGTTCACATTGCCAACACCTATACACTTGCCAAGTATTAAAAGTCTATCTTACATAGTTCAAAAGTTGTTTACTACCATGAAAACACCCAATTTAACCCCTTTATTCTAAAACAGATGAAGCCCCTTTTGGCCTCTTGTTTATTGAAATGTTTTTAATTGTTAAAAGTATCTATTTAAACATGCTATAAGAAACCTACAGAAAAATACTGCATCAAGATCCAACAAAAAATTCAAAAAATCATTTTTTCTGTTTGTCCCCCTTTGGGCCTCTTGTTTCTCAAAAACAGTAAATGCTACCTCAAATTTGTGGACATACCACAGTTGCGCAATTTCATTAGCAATAATACGAAACAAAGCCCATCTCAATAGGATAAATAATAAGGATTCTACAGTCAAATATGTGAAAACAGCCAATTTCACCCCTTTTTAACCTCTGTGACATTGACCTTTGACCTGACCTTATTTTTTTTGCATATTTCTGTTCCTCTTGAGTAGACCTATACACCTGCTAAGTATGAAAAGTCTACCTTATATAGTTCAAAGTTATAGCCAAGGTTAAAGTTTTGGACGCACAAACAGACAAACAGACAGGACAAAAACAATACGGAATCTGAATTTCCGTTTTAAAATACAGTAAATTGAAATAAAAAATGTACAATTGATTTACATTGTAACAGACTAGCAGAATATTCTTATGGAATTATGTTCTGTTCATGATATTGCTGCCATTTTGTTGAAGAACTTAATGAACTGGAAGTCCGTATTGGGCCAGTAAATCCATATTGGGCCTGCTTGGCCGTATTTGTCCAATAAACCTATCTATATTTGCTCTAAACATTTTGTATTGAATAGACAATTTTAATCATATTTTACTTAACTATTTAATATATGGATTTATAGACCTAATTAGAGGTTTATTACCCCCAGACTGTGTCCTCGGTCAATATGCTGCAGTCAGGTCTATAACTATGTATTGACTTCATTATCATGCTATATTTGTATGTTACACACCTGCTTATATCTTGTTCTTCCCTGGATACTTGTCCTCCCAGAATTCCTTGTGTATCTTGTAAGCTTGCTGCTATGGCTTTCTGTAATTCGTCACCGTCATTAGATTCTGTGGTAAGATCAATAACACCACCTTTCAATAGAAATACCAATGTACCTGTTATATCTGTTATAAACAGAGTACTTAAACTGACAATTCTCTGGTACATGGATATAAGACAAGCTAGATTCATTTCTGGTTCACGTTCAGAAAAGACAATTAATTATTATATAACTAGCCTAGTTAATTCATTGGATCGAACTGATGGTGCTATTTAATGTTATGTCCAATTGTGTTAGAAATGAATTGCTGTGGTTTTGGATTTTGGTTTCAAGATTTTTTCCCTTCTGTTTTTTTTTCTGTGCATGTTATTAGAGGGTATGAATGCCCTTTATCGTTAACCGTCAAATGCCTATTTTCAACTACCGTTAACGTCAAATGGGTCAAAATTTTACTGTTAATTGTCAAAAATATATTAGCGTGATTGTGAAATTACTTGAATTTCGTCGCGTTTTCGTTATTTGGATAAAAAATATATCTTCATTCGTCAAAACATTTTTTTGTAGAAATATCTTGCAAATTTATCGTGAGGGCATAAATTTTACCATTAACGTCATTTGACGTAATTTTTTTTCCGTTTATCGTCATAAGGGTACACCCATTCCTCCACTCTTATTACACACAGGAGTTTTTTGCTGTTTTCTCTATTTGAATCCAATGCAATGCACATACCTTGATTTTTATTGGTTCCTTGACTGCTGGATGGTAGCGTTTCTGTGGATTGTGTTGGTCTGGAATCAATACCAGGTCTTGCTTTAGCATCTAAAGTATCTGCAGAGAATGTTCTAGGCAGAAGAGGATTCACTGATGGCTTCAATAATAGAAATAAAACATGGAAAAGTTACAATAATACATATAAATGGAAGTCAAAGATACCAGTAAAACTTCACTGAACATAAAGAAATCTTTAACAACATCAAATTTTAAGTTTTCCATTAATTCTTGCAATTACAAGAATTTCATCTTTAGAGAAATCAACTAGAGGCTCACATGAGCCTGTATCGCTCACCTGGTCACTGGTTTTATTCATTGTCACCTANAAAAATTCATAGTCTTAATGGCTTTGGTGTAATGATACTTTTCATTCTTCAAACTCTTGTTTTGTGTACTTACACATATTCTTGGTTTATACAAACGTATGTTGCAGTATTTGATATATTTTCATTTTTCCCAATTTCAGTTGTCGCGATGCGAAATTCCCAATTTGTTGGACGGGGGACCCATTTGACAAGTGCTAAAATCATCCCTGAAATTTGAACTTAAATTTAAAGGCATCAAAATGATCTAAAGCAAACTTTGTTGATACATGTGTACATGTACAGTACAGCCAGAGACTTACCGTGATAAATCACTGTGATAGACATATCACTCTGCTTAGTGAAATGTGTATATTTCATCTCCTGTTTGATCTAGCAACATGCTTTCTTTTGCATTTAGAGTGATGCACTCTACCACTTGATATTCAAAAGAAATTATGTGGATAGATCAATCAGGAAAAAAAGATATATTCATTTAAAAATTTGGAGTGATATGTCTATCACAGTGATTTATCATGGTAAGTCTCTGGCTGTACTGTATGTTCCATGCTGGCGGCCATCTTGGATGAGGTAAGAACGTAAAAATCACAAAGTTTAAAGGGGACCATCCAAGGACTATTGTGACCAAGTTTGGTTCAATTTGGCTTGGTAGTTTCAGAGGAGAAGATCTTTGGATGCATTTCCCATAGGGTCCCTATGTTAAACTATGTTCCCTGCTGGCGGGTATGAACATAAAAATCACAAACTTTGAAGGAAAACATCTAAAGACTATTGTAAGCAAGTTTGGTTCCAATTGGTTCAGTGGGTTCAGAGGAGAAGACATTTGAATGCATTTCCCATAGGGTCCCTATGTTAAACTGTGCTCCACGCTGGCAGCCATCTTGGATGAGGTACAAAAATCACAAACTTTAAAGGGGACCACCCAAGGACTATTGTGACAAAATTTGGTCCCCATTGGCTCAGTGGTTTCAGAGGAGAAGATCTTTGAATGCATTTCCCATAGGGTCCTATGTTAAACTATCTTCCCCACTGGTGGCCACCTTGGATGAGATGGGAACCTGCTGGACATATGTAGAAATTGTAATTCTGGAAAACCTCAACACTTTTGCAATTCACATTTAACCTTCATCTCAAACAGTTTTTGAAACCAGAGGCTCCCAGGAGCCTGTATCGCTCACCTGGTTTTCAGTTGCCACAATCAAGGTAACAATGTAAGTTATACAGTTGATCTTCAGTTTCTCAAACTTTCGTACGTCCAACACCTCCAATATCTTGAACTGTTNGCAATAACTCCTATGTGGGTTGTCAGATTTTCTTCAAAATTGCAGGACATGTAGATCTTACTATGCTGACCATTTTTGTTATACAAACATCACTTCTATCTTCTATCAATTTCAATATATAAGACCAAAAGTAACAAAAAAATGAAAATTTTATGGAAAAGGGGCAATAACTCCAAGACGGGTAAACGGATATTCTCCAAAATTGCACGGCAGGTAGATCTCATCATGCTGATCATTTTTACCCCCATGTCAGAATTTTGATATCTGTAATTGTTTTCGAGTAATTTGCAAAAAACAGCAATTTACCCCATGTTCTATTTTTAGTAACAACGGCCATGTTGTTTGGTCTACGGACATAAAAATCACAAACTTGAAAGAGCATACCCTGGTGATGATTCAGGCCAAGTTTGGTTAGTATTGGCCCAGTAGTTTCAGAGGAGAAGATCTTTGAATAAAAGTTTACAGACGGACGGACGCCGAGTGATGGCAAAAGCTCACATGGCCTTTGGCCAGGTGAGCTAATAACGTTATAGCAAGGACATGGATAACGGATGAAGAGACTGACAGACCAATTATAAATGGGCATCTGGCAATTTTCGTACAAGCTAGTAGCAACTGTAGTAGATAATCATCACATATACCACTTTAAACATGTTTGCTTTAAAGTATGATTAACTCCATACCTTTTTAGGCTGATTGTTGATAACCTGGCTATCCTCTGCCACCAACATGGCAACAACATTCTCAATATCAAATTTCCCATTTTCATCTTGACAGGCATCAATTGCTCTCTTGATCACCTTTTCATCATGAATTCCTGTGATTTCTTTTATTTGGTTACAAACAGTCAGCAATTCATCCTGTTTTCTTCCCTATAAAAATAAAAACATGTATGCATGACCATGTACAGTTTAAGGCATTAAACTTTGATAATATGATATATAATAAGTACATGTATTGGGCCAAAAGTATTCACAATTTGAAATTTTCCAGTGCATTTCATATTCAAATGGTCTTCATTAAAAAAAATCTGCAGAGCTTATTTTTTGTCCTATTTTCATAAAAATTGTACCATTAAAAAGAGCTTGGTATTCAGTTTCCACCTTTAATTTTCATATAATTTTTGGTGTTGTAGTTTTAATACTGTCATGATTTAAAGACAAGTTAAAAATTTCGACATCAAAATTTCCTATATAACCAGTCTTCACGAAATGCGTCTGTCCGACAGACAAAACCGACATTTTTGCAGGAGGACTGGTAAAAAATTTTGAAGTGTCGGTCCAAATGTCTGACATTGTTCTTGGGCTAAACCACTAGAAACAATGTTTCAGGCTGCAAAAATGATAATCCTCTGGTAGATTTGAGACTTTATTTTGTAATCGCTAACATTTCCTGTCAAGAATCATACATCAACTTGATAAAATTGTGCTAAAATTGACTATCGCTCAGATGAAAACATTCCAAGTATTAATACAATGTATACCGATATCGGAAAAAACATGATGATTTTCCAGAAATCTCCGATAATACGAAATGTGTGAAACTGTTGGTCCGATGACTGTTTGGTCGGTCCGATATGCCATAAAAGACTAATGGACCGAATGTCCACCAAATTTTACATGTATTTCGCGAAGACTGATATAACTATTCTGAATTGTGAAGCAAGATATTTTACTTTGTATTTAAATCATGACACTACATTGTAGCTACAACACCAAAAATTACATGAAAATTACAGAAGAAACTCTTGTTCATGCTCTTTTAAATGGTGTTACTTCCATGAAAATCTTACAATAAATAAGCTCTGCAGAATTTTTCAAGTGTTGATCATTTAAACATGAAATGCACAAGAAATTTCAAAATCATGAATACTTACATGTATATCCCATGACTGTAGATCACTGTGACATATCATCCTGCTTACTTAAACGTGCATATTTCATTTTCTGTTTATTAAATCTATCAACATGCTTTCCTTTGCATTAAAGAGATATTGATGCAAATCAGTTAATAGATCGACCAGAAGAACAATAACTGTATACAAATTTAGCATAAAATGTAAATTACAGGGATTTATCATGATAAGTAGTTGTCTGTACTGTATTTTTTCTGTGTTACATGTATAATACGGTAGCAGGAGGTTTCAGCCATAGTGAACCTCGGACTTGGTCGTTTCGACCATCATACGATAATACTACATGAATGCATCTTACATGTGTGCATCTTAGTGCAATTTTGCAGTTTGCTGTTGGATAATATGTCATTAATTTTGGCGACATTGTGTTTTTTCAATCCCTGAAAACGTTACCATGCTACCATATGGGAAAAGTCTAAAAAAAAAACTGCATAGTCTTGGACCTGCAATTATAGACATATAGATCTATATGCCTCTGCTGCAATATACGCCATAGCTGAGTAAACCCTCATTTAATCCATCAAAATCATCAAAATAAATGTCATGAGCATGATGAGTGCACATTGTATTTATTTGATTATAACACATGACAACCAGTTTTTGTTTGAGATAACTATACTTGGTATAGTAAATACAATGTATGTGTCATTGTCGATGTACATGAATGTCAATGTGCTGTAATCCAACTTTCTTTGATATAAGTATCTTATTAGAGTTAATCTGAGCCCAATTAATGTCAAAATCAGTTCACAAAGATTAATTGGCCATATATAACTATTTTTTTTTATATCATTCAGAAGGTTTTACGGATTTTTAACACTTACTAGCACATACTCATCATGCTCATGACAGGGACATTTTGCTCATGACAGGACTGAAATGTCCAAGTCCAAAATTACACATGGCTGAAATTTCATATGACCGAAGTGTTTCAGGGAAAACATCTCAAAATCTATAATGTTAATGATCTTTAATTGGTATATGACATTAATAAGGATGTTCAAAATGAATGTTCAGAGTTTCATTAATTACTTATACAAATTGAAGTTGAAGTTACATCATTGATTATATTGTTTCACCTCCTAAAAGGGCAAGCTCGCCGGAGTGCCTGAAAGTCTGAAAAAGGAATAGTCTTTTCATAACTCAAATAATTCTGCGCCCTCTAGTGGCTGATCACCTCTCGAGGGCTTGAACTCGTCATATGTTAAAAATCCTTCAGCTGCTCTCTGAAATAGGTGACCAATCAGCAAGCTTCAAATTCGTGAGTCTGTGCAATAACACATGCCGGTTGTTTACAAACATAGAACTTGACGATGCGATGTTTAGTTTTGAGACAAAATATTTGTTAAAATTCAAAAAACTACAAATCAATTTATCTGATTGATCTTAAATGGAAAAGACACATTTATTGTGCTGCATATCGACAACGGAAAGGACAAAAAATGATTTTTATAAACTGAATACCCATGATTCATAGCTCAATCAATATATCCGGTTGAAGAATTTCCCAGGTGTATGCATTCAGGCGTTAATGGAGCGATCGTAGTGAGTGGAATATAACGACTGAATTATTCGGGTCAGTCTTTTCATCGTTTATTTTCCCCCTTCAATTTTCAAAGTAATGGATTCAAAGTCCTAGAATGGCCTGTGGCCTGGTGGTTACGTAATTGAATTTATTCTAATTTGTACAAATAATTGTTCGATATCTGTGGTAAAACAACTCTTATATTTTTTACAAGTTTGTGCAATTTTATTTTAAAAAAGTTATACAATGTGAAAGTGGACGACGCTCCTCTAAACATTACCTGCGTGTGACATGGTTGGTGTAAAGGTGGCTGTTTCACTGTCATGACCTATGGCCAAGCTCTTTATCTTCATAAGAAGAAATTTGCAAAAGAAACACGGCGTCGCAGTATAAAAATATGTCTTGAGTCCGAGATAGCGGAAATGAAACCAACTCACATTTAAATAAAATTACTAAAGAAAATTAATCAAAACAGAAAAATGCAGTCAGACATAAGATGCATAATCAGTCTTGCTTCTACATGTTATAGTAAATGCAATGTTGACAATGACAGTTCCATCGTGATAACATGGCCGCTAAAGGGGTTTCCCCGCAGAAGATGCTGGTAGTATCTGTAACCGGATTTTTCATTGGACGAATAGTGTTTGCCAAATTGTAGTTAAAAATCAGTTTTGTTTGTCCAAAAATCATATAAAACGATTAGATACAATCGACTTTGACAGTCTGTCATGTATCAATTTAGCATATCAATTATTTAAAATGAAAGCCGGCAACTCAACATAAAATTGCAGGAATTATATTTTATTTGACAAGAAGAACCTGTCCTATGATTAACCAATCACATTCGATTTGACAAGTCACAGATTAATGTGTCCCATCGGAACTCTCTAGATTTTACATTTTAAATACACGTGTTTTTATTGACGTTCAGGAGGAGATTCCCGTCTTCAGCATCATGTCATTTTTGGTTGATTCCTGTTTAATGTTCTTTTCACAGGTTAATAACATTGTTATTTACAAAGCTTTCAGATTTGATATTGATTTAGGTAAATTTTTATCGAGGAGGCGAATATTATTGTTGACATAGGCTGCCTGATTTGTTTACTACTACTGCCCTAGACATCTTAGATTCTCTTTCAAAAGCGTGAATAGTGCATAGCAAGAGATGAGTGTTTGATCAACTTTGCAAACCAACTAGAGATACTGTCTCTCCCTTAAAGACCATAAATTTTTAAGACTCTGCAGCCACAGCTGTCACGGAGGTGCATACCTGAGTTGTATTCAGGTAGTAGATATATAGCCAGTAAAAATCGACTGAGCTAACGGAATATTTCTTTAGCTCATTCGGTAGCGAGGCTGGCTACGAAGCAA
>MJUU01003365.1:43424-59572 GCA_002080025.1 Modiolus philippinarum | reverse complement strand
CTCCAACTAAAAGACCCACAATGGATAGAACAAGAAAACTAGCCGGGCACTGGCAGTTGTAGTTTGTGAAGAGTCATACATACGGCGAGTATGATGACTCTTGGTGGGGGGAATGTCACGGAGGTGCATGCCTGAGTTGTATTCAGGTAGTAGATATATAGCCAGTAAAAATCGACTGAGCTAACGGAATATTTCTTTAGCTCATTCGGTAGCGAGGCTGGCTACGAAGCAAGAGGTCCAGGGTTCGATCCCCGGACGAGGAGGCACTGGTAGTAAAACAATGCTGATTTTCATGTACGGACTGACCCTCCGGTCACACAGCCAATAGTGAATTCTTGGGATCACATCAGAACGTGGTCCGACAGTCATTTGTCCGACAGTCATTAGTCCGACAGTCATTAAAGCCTTAGATTGTTTGGTATTAATTTTTATGCAGCCGCAAAATGTTGTGGTCATCTTATGGTATGAATGCTGGCGTCGTTGGCGTCTATGTCTTTATGAACAGCATAACTTTGGTGTGAGTGGACGGATCTTTATCAATTTTTTAAAGATGCAAGAGAATTTAAAGTCATAAAGGGCTATTATAGGAATAAAAGTAATTTTGGAGGAGTTTATCGATGTGTAAAAGCGGCCGACTCATTCACAAACTGAATAAAGTCCAAAGGACATTATGTAAAGTTTGTGAGTGAAAGGCCGTCCATAAACTCCTACAAAATTACTTTTATTTCTTATCATTCCAATTCTTTCCACTTTAAACAACATTATAACTGTATTTGACGTTGTCGTATACTGCACTATGTTACCTCTGAGTGTGTTCATGGGCAAGAAGCATTTATCGGAAAAATAACTTCTTTGTTTTTCATGACGTCAACCAATGAAATTGGGGCGTNGGTGTGAGTGGACGGATCTTTATCAATTTTTTAAAGATGCAAGAGAATTTAAAGTCATAAAGGGCTATTATAGGAATAAAAGTAATTTTGGAGGAGTTTATCGATGTGTAAAAGCGGCCGACTCACTCACAAACTGAATAAAGTCCAAAGGACATTATGTAAAGTTTGTGAGTGAAAGGCCGTCCATAAACTCCTCCAAAATTACTTTTATTTCTTATCATTCCAATTCTTTCCACTTTAAACAACATTATTACTGTATTTGACGTTGTCGTATACTGCACTATGTTACCTCTGAGTGTGTTCATGGGCAAGAAGCATTTATCGGAAAAATAACTTCTTTGTTTTTTCATGACGTCAACCAATGAAATTGGGGCGTTGCATTTACAATTGGAATTATAACTCTGTAAAACAAATAGGTGAGAATTCTGGAAAAAGGATATGCACAGCTGACGAATGTGATTAATAACTGTGTGAATTCTTTATGAAATCGATAAAAGACGTAGTTTTGGCTCCCACGAACTAAATTTTACAAAAAATTGAAAAATATCACAAATCTCTGACAGAGTCGATAATTTTGAAAAACCATTGCACAACTATAGGCATTGTCACAGTGGTAGAAATAATCCTATAAAACTTGGTTGCAGTCAGATCGAAGATACTAGGGCTCACATGTGGGCCTGTATAGCTCACCTGATGTCCAATGATAGAATAAGATTTCACACAGGGTTTGATGATTAATCTTAGGTGACAGTCATTTTGTAGTAAAGTCAGTCATCTGGTAGATTATGCCAAGTAAATATCAACTTGATATATGAAACGGTTTTCAAGATAAAGCAGTTTACAACTTTTTCCTATAAGGTCCAATGTTAAACTAAGATCTGCAGTTGCAGCCATCTTAGATCGATGATGGGTACTAAATTCATACATTTGTTTAATGACCATCATGTAACCATACCTAGTTAATATCAACTTGTTGTATGAAACAGTTTTCAGGTAACAATTCACATTATTGTCCTATGTTGAACTATTCCATTTTGGCAGCCATTTTGTATTTGTATTGGTGCAGATATGCAAAACTTGGTACATGATCATCATGTTACAATGCCTAGTTAATATCAACTTGATATATGAAACGATTTTCAAGAAGTATCATTTTACAACATTTTCAAATATGCTAAACTATATTCCTTGGTGACAAACATCTTGCATGAGATGGGGACCTGTTAAAAATATGTAAGAATTGTATTTCTTGATAAGCTGAACATATAATTTCATATAATTACGAAAATTTGACAAAGAAGGCAATAACTCCTACATTGAAATTTAGAATTTCTTTGAAAGTTCCAGAATTGAATATCTTGGAATGCTCAATATGTTTGCAGTGTAAAGTTGACCTCTATCTGTTATAGTTTTTCTTATAAAGAAAAATAAGAATTTTGCAATTCTGATCATTTGTGTGTTACAGGTAAGTTTTTGTGATTACGTCATTTATCAGTAACTATAAGTGGTAAGTGAATGATAGTTGGTATATAGGTTGGTCTTTGGTAGTACATGATAGTCTGCTATATGGCTGTTGTCTGTGACCTCAATTTCATGACCTAGTGATCATGTGAAGTTTCCCAGTATCTATTAATGTAAGGTCAATGATATTTGGTTTATGGATTTGTCTTAGATGGAACATGACAGCCTGCTATTTGGCTATAGCATTTGACCTCATTTTCAGGGTCTAGTGAACATGTTTGGTTTTTCAGTATCTATCAGTGGTATGTCACTTATATTTTTATATGACCGCAAAAATTTGCGGTCGTATTATGGTATGGCGCTGGCGTCGGCGTTGGCGTCGGTGTCTGTGGACGGCATAACTTTGGTTCTAGTGAACAGATTGTTACCAAATTTTAGCATGATGTTTGTTGGCACAAGCTTAAGCCCGGGTTTCAATTTCGCGTTCCCTGCCCAACCCGTTTTTGAAAAAGAGGCAAAAAAGGGGCCAAAAAGGGGTAAAATTAGGTATTTTCGTGTCTGTGGACAGCATAACTTTGGTTCTAGTGGACAGATTGTTTTCAAATCTTAGTATGATGTTTCTTGGAACATTCTTGAGAAAATTTTCATTCCTTTATTTTTTTGCCCCACCCATTTTAGAATTAGGGGCCAAAAAAGGGTTAAATTGGGTGTTTTCACATATTTGACTGTAGAATCTTTATTATTTATTGGATTTTGATGGGGGTTGTTTCAGTGTGCTCCTGAGGAAATTTCCAATCTGTTGTATGCCAACGGATTTCACGTAGCATGTACCGCTCACGAGATAAATGGGGCCCAACAGGGGCTAATCTCAAAAAAATTATTTTTTTTATTTTAAGTCCAATTTTGATGCAGTTTTTTTCAATGGATTCCTTTTGAAAAATTAATATGGCACTCAGCTATTAGATTTTTGGTAACTTGTTTCCTTTCCCAGCTATGAGGGGCCGAAGGTGCCAAAATTGCGAATTTGCAGATAATGTGGAATTTCTATTTTTCATCGGATTTCAATGGGATTTTTTTCTTTGGATTCCCCTTGATCTAAGCTTTCAGAATTATGTCAACGGATTTGGAGTAGCTTTTACCGTTTCCGAGCAACAAGGGGTCAAAGGGGCCAAAATTGCAATTTTTCTAAATATGTCAAATCTTTATTTTTCATCGGATTTCGATGGGATTTTTTTCTTTGGATTCCTCTTGATGTAAGCTTTCAGTAGTATGTCAGTGGATTTGGCGTAGCTCTTACCGTTTCTGAGCTACAAGGTTAAAGGGGCCAAAATTGCAATTTTTCTAAATATGTCAAATCTTTATTTTTCATCGGATTTCCATGGGATTTTTTTCTTTGGATTCCTCTTGATTTAAGCTTTCAGAAATATGTCAATGGATTTTGCGCCGCATATACCGTTTCCGAGCTACAAGGGAGCAAAGGGGCAAAAATTGCAATTTTTCTAAATATGTCAAATCTTTATTTTTCATCGGATTTTAATGGGATTTTTTTCTTTGGATTCCTCTTGATCTAAGCTTTCAGTAGTATGCCAAAGGATTTGGCGTAGCTTTTACCTTTTCCGAGCTACAAAGGGTAAAAGGGGCCAAAATTGCAATTTTTCTAAATATGTCAAATCTTTATTTTTCATCAGATTTCAATGGATTTTTTTTTTCTATTTCTATGGATGTAAAGTGTTAGTTGGTAGTAGCATATTTTGCATAGCTCTTACAGTTTTTTTTATCAATAAGTGATCAAAAGGGTTGATTTTTTCCGTAGTCTGTTTCCAGCTAATAACTATGTCAAGCTTCTTTTTGTGTCCTTTCTAATTATTGTGTCAAGCTCTTTACTGTGTCCACATTCACTTTGAACTACTTTTGTTGAAATTTCAGTGATCGACATGCTGCGGTCGTATCATGCTGCGCTCGGCGTAGCCCTTTATTGCATTTTGGTTTTGGGTGATACATGACACTGACAGTCTGCTATACTGCTTTTGTCAGTAACCTTAATTTCAGTCTAGCGTAAATGTTGAGTTTTAAGTAGGGAGGGAGGAGACATCAATTTGGGTCCACACTTGTTTTTTATATGCAATGTACATAAAAAAAAAATTCTACCTACACCTAAACACATCGACAACAGCAAACCACAAATTTTTAGTTGGTTTCAACGAAGTTGAGGCGGACTATTAGAGTACCCCGGCTTCTGCGTCTCCGTCTATGTGTACGTCTGTGTCCGCATTTGGGCATATATCTCTGCAACTATGCATGGTAGGGTCATCTTACTTTGTATGCAGGTGCATCATGGGCTATCTCACAGCCTCCAAGAAAATTGGGTCTCTCTGACCTATATTTTATGCTTGATTGATTTACATNGAGTTCAGATCTCAGTCACTATACATGGTAGGATCGTGTAACCTTGCATATGCATGCAACTCTGATGGTGGGTCAGCATCCAGGCAAAATTAGGTCACTTTGACCTATATTTTATGCTTGATTGATTTACATCCAAATTTTCGGACAAGTTCAGATACTAGTCACTATACATGTTAGGATAATGTAACCTTGCATATGCATCCATATCTGATGATGGATCAGCATCTTGGCAAAATTACGTCACATTGACCTATATTATCTGCTTGATTGATTTACATTCAAGCATTGGACCAGTTCAGACCTCAGTCATTGTACATGGTAGGATAGTGTAACCTTGCATAGGCATGAATCCCTGATGGTACATCAGCATCCAGGCAAAAGTAGGTCACTTTGACTTATGTTTTTCGCATGAGTGATTTATGTTCAAGTTTTCAGACAAGTTCAGATCTCAGTCACTATACATGGTAGGATCAACTAACCTTGCTTATGCATGCAACTGTGATGTCAACATCCAGGCAAAATTTAGTTACTGTGACAATGTGCCATAACGAGGCAAACTCTGTAATTGTTGATAACCTATGTTTTAAGGTTGGCTTTGCTATAAATTAAGTTTTTCACCTTTCAAAGATTCTAATGTATTGGTATAAAACCTTGATAAAAGTAAGAAAATGTTCAGTATCAGAACTGTTATGACCTGAATCAACATTATCCTCTATTGGCTAATATATATATATCATGTTTTACATTATAGTTTATAATATTTTATAGATTTTATTCTTTGGTGGAGGATGGGTGTTTTTCCTGAAACAGTTATTTAAAGATTATGAGGTAAGAAGTCGCCAGATGCACCATGCCTATAGAAAAATGAAAAATATAGAAGCTAAATATTTTATGTCATTCGGGAATCTTTACAGAGGATAGGTGTTCAAATTCCATGTCTGTGTTTTATATACCCTGAGCCATTAGGCACAAACAGGGAATATGAACCCGTTTCCCCTGTGAAGCCCAAATAACTTTTATATTTTGCTTGAAGTGCTATAATTTTTCTGTTAAAAGCTTTTAAAAATTGTGATTTTGTTGCCACGGAGATACGGTTTCATTTCCCCTGTAAAGGTAACCAATCAAATTGCAGAATTGATCTGAACATTTCACCTCAGCAGAATATTCTATTTTATCTAACATTACAAGTGTCATGTCACACGTGTATCCATGTCAACACAAGAGGATGTTATGTCAGTCATCAAGTACTTTACTGGTCAAAACATAAATAATGTTATGTCAAATGAATAAAACTGTATTCAAATGATTTAGATACAGAGATGTAATGATACAACATTCTATTATCAGGTCTTGTTGGTTGAATGATTCAAGTCACTAGTCATTGCTGGTGTGACTTGTACATAGTGATACCATCATACAGCTCATTCAACCAACCCTACCTGATACAAAAATGCTGTACCATCACACTTATGTAAATATTATGTATTTTATCTGCAATCCAAGAGTGGTTTGCCTTTCCTATTTTTGATATGTCAATGAAGAATATATATATAAACATGTACATGTATATAAAGGACAGAGAATCTTTTGTGTATTGTATTTACTGTATTTCAGAGCTGTTTACTTGTTCATATTATACATATTTTCTTTATTTAGTTAAGAAAGGCTTTACTGATTCATACTACAAACCTGTTGGAAATCACACTTGACCCCTAGATGCTTTGGTGATCCTAGGGTGACCCCTAGATGCTTTGTTTTGTTGTTTTAACATGGAGGTGGGATGTTGTCTCCTTGACATTTACCCCATTTCCTTTCTTTGTTCATATAGCTTCCAAAATTGGGCAATTGTGTTAAAATAGGGCTTTTCATTCAAAGCAATCTACATTTATTATGGATCAAAATTGATTTTGATCTGTGTTAAAACCAAGGTAGAGAAAGATTCTAGGTTGTGAAATTCATACACATTAACAGTTCAGAATAAAAAACAATAGTAAATTCATTGCTAGTTTTATAGAAATGCACTTCAAACTTGCTTTAGTAGCCCTGATTAACTATTTCAGTAATATTAATGCTTAATAAAATTTTTCTTGGTAGCCACCTTGTACCCTGTGAATGAATTTCTGTAGCCAAGGTCAAAAAAGGGGCAATATGGTGACTGGGCCTCTGCAAATCTGCAGTGCAGAGTTCTTTTGGTGGTTCAGTTGTTTTCAGGGTTTGATGAGATTTTCTGAAGGGAGTGCCCTGTAAAATTCAGATTTTCATTCACTCTTTAATTGTCTGAATTATTATTTTACCTCAAAGAAGTTGATAGGGACTATCTGGAGTATCCTCGGCATTGCATCCACGTCTATGTCTACGTCCTCGTCCACATTTAGATATATATCTTAGTAACTATGAAGGGTAGGGTCATCCAACTTTGTATACAGATGCATCTTGGGCCTTCAAGAAAATAATGTCTCTTTCACCTGTATTTTCCGCTTGATTGGCATTCATTAAATTTTAGGTCCGAGTTGATATCTACATAACTGTACATGATAGGATAATCTAACCATACATGTGCATGCATCTTTGGTGGTAGGTCAGCTTCCAGGCAAAATTAGATCACTTTGACCTATATTTTCCACATGATCGACTTACATTCAAGTTTAAGTCCGAGTTCAGATCTAAGTAATTGTACATGGTAGTATCATCTAACCTTGGATATGCATACATCTTTGGCAGTAGGGCAGCATCCAGTCAATGTGGTTTCTTTGACCTATATTTTCTGCATGATTGACTTACATTCAAGTTTATGTCCAAGTTCAGATTTAAGTAACTGTACATGATGGGATCATCTAACCTTGCTTGTGCATACATCTTTGGTAGGTCAGCATCCAGGAAAAATTAGTTCACTTTGACCTATATTTTCCGCATGATCAACTTACATTTAAGTTGACATCTGTGTTCAAATCTCGAACAGTAACTGTGCATGGTAGGTTCATCTAACTTTGCATGTGCATGCATCTTTGGCCTATATTTCCTGCATTATGGGTTTGCATGCAAGTTTATGTCAGAAATCAGATCTCAGTCTCTGTACATGGTAAGATCATCTAACTTTTGTATGCATGCATCAGGGATGGTAGGTCAGCACCCTGGCAAAATTGGATTGCTTTGTCCATGTGCCATAAGGAGGCGAGCTTTGTAATTGTTGATAACCAATGTTTTTCTATTGAAAAGGAAAGATTAACAAATTCGTTTTGTAGGAGACAGTAAAAGTTGAAAAAATATATACACTGTAGTAAAAATATTATATTGGAAATCTACAATATTTATTTATTTATAGTTATCAATTTTTACTTTTAGGTCCACCATTCTGTTGTTTTGTTAGTATTTTCCGTGACATTTTCGTTATCCTGTACAATGTTTGAGCTTATCATATTTGAGATCTTAGGTGTACTAGATTCAAAGTAAGTACCGGTAGACCTTTAACTGATACTTTTCTAAAAATATATAAAAGATATGGAGTAGGCATTTATCAGACAACAGCTCTAAATCAGTAAACATCAACACAATCTTCATTAATTAATCAGTAGTACATCACATGCTATCTACCAAAAGCAAGTCTGCAAACCTTTTAAAATGCAAATGATTGAATTTCGTTTAAGTTATGAGACAGAAAATGTTATGAACATTTATGCTGGCTATGCTTTATCAGTAAATGGAAAAAATTATTGTTGCAAAATCAACAGATTTGAAATTTATTATATCTTCATCAAACCAAGTTTAAGGGTGTATATAGGAATCATCCTGTCTGTCTGTCAGTTCATCTGTCCATCCGTCTGTCCACACATATTGTAAGCACTACTCCTCTTATAAACCACCTAAAGGATTTTGATGCAGCTTTACATAGAAGAAGGATAATATATGGAGATATGCATGATGGATTAAAATTATTGTTCGAAGTAAGGAAGGGGAGGTAATTTGATTTTTAGCTTTCATTGATTCTTTCTTCACAGAATACCTCATACACACAACTCCTTTTAAACAACTTGGAGGATTTAGATTAAACTTTACACAGAGGTAGCACACTATTTGGAGATATGCATGAAGGAATTTAATTATTTTTGACACTAAGAAAGAGGGACTAATATGACTTAAATTTTCGTTGATTCCTTTTGCAGTAAGTTTTTAGACCTCATTAATTTTACAAAGAAATATTTATGGTAGATATTGTGAAATAAAGCTGTTGGAGGCTGGAGAAAAATGTTTATTTGCACATACATACAAAAACATATTGTGTTCTTATGAATTCTCTGATTTTGTCCTGATTTCAACTTAATATTTTCATATGAACCCTTGTCGAAGATGATATAATCTTGAGGATGATATCATTAGTTTATGTCCATACTTGTATTGTGTCCACACTTATACAGTGTCCTCACCTGTATTGTGTCCATTCACAATTAAATTTGTACTTGCAGTATTAAGTTCGAGTTCATTGACAGACGGGGCGATTGACAGATGGTGGCCATTCAGCAACAGCTCATGTTTGATTTTATGATTTGCAGAAATTAGTTGTCTGTGAAATTAGTTGTTACCGGTATATAGTACGCTGATATAAACACAAAACATTACATGCAGTTATGCCAATATGTTTTTATCATTAGGCAAAAGAATCTGTTAATCCTATTCAACTGAAAGTGGAAAATTGAAAGATAAAAAATGTACTGTGTTTATTGACATGTTGTCTTCAAAATGTATAATGAACACTTAACTGTATGCCATACTTTTTATTACAGTTCCTTGCTATTTCCATGGAAAACTTGGACCTTATGCAATAATTTTTATTTCAGTTCCCAATATTTCCAGTGGAAACTTGGACATTATTCCGTCCTTTTATTTCAATTCCGGATATTTTCATTGGAAACTTGGACTTTATGCCTGCATATTTTATATTTCAGTTCCTGATATTTCCATTGGAAACTTGGAATATATGCCATACATTATATTTCAGTTCCCCGATATTTCCTTTGAAACTTGGACTTTATGCTATCCTTTTATTTCAGTTTTTTATATTTCCGTTGGAAGCTTGGACTTTATGCCATACTTTATATTTCAGTTCCCGATATTTTCACTGGACATGCTGGAAACTTGGACTTAATGCCATACTTTATATTTCAGTTCCCGGTATTTTCACTGGAAGCTTGGACTTTATGCCATACTGTTTGTTCTGATTGTTATTCTGCCATTTTATATTGCTTATTTCATCATTGAAAATTTAAGACTTGGTAAGTGTTAATACATTTGTGAATTAAAAGTACTGGCAATATTTTTTTCAATCACTGGGAATTTTTGTGGTAACTACTCCAAGAAAATAAATTGTATCAAAATGTGAAGAAAGACTTTGAAGCTGCACCTCATCTTGGTGTTTTAAGACTGTGGGGCTTTAGGTGACAAAAATAATTTATCAACTGGTTCTTTAATATAAAGTTTTAATTTAACCCATTACCCCCTGATGACACATTTATGAGTCTTGTTAATGAAGATTTTATTGATGTCCACCAGGAATTTTATCATAATTATAATCCTTAAAGAGGGTTCTAAAAACGAGAAACTGTCAAAACAGGAAATTTATGGGTATAGGTAACATTTAAAATTAATTTATGGCAGATTTCCCAGATAATTAACATATTTTATTTGCAATTCTTCAATGAACAATATTCCTCTAGTAACACCTATAAAACTCCTTCTAAACTCCTATCTTTTGTCTGCTCATCAAGTGATCAAGTTTCTATAGAATTCTATTGTATACCAATTTGTCATCACTGGAGTATCAAGGTAAACCCCTTCAGGCAGTACAAATTGTTATACAATAGAATTCTGTAGAAGCTTGATTGTTTGATGAGCAGACAAAAAACAGGAGTTTAGAAGGAGTTTTATAAGTGTTACTAGATGAATGTTGGTATGTTCATTGAAGAATTGCAAATAAAATATGTTACTCATCCAGGAAATCTGCCATAAGTGGGAAATGGAACTGTAATTCTGACAGTTTGTCTGGACAAAATCGTAAAATGTTTCAGAAATTCAAAAATATTTTTATTATGAGAGAAATCATGTTGATGATAAAAATCCACTTCAGTAAAGTGGAAAAGAAATTTAAAAATTAAAGTGATTTTGACACTATGCTGTCCTCCGCCATCTGTATAACTAATTCCTGGTCTAGATTTAAGACAAGATATATAAAAAGTGCAGCTAATGATGCGTAGAAAAAAGATTTGACATCCCTTCTAGGTCTCCAGGACAACATCTATGCAAAAAAAAGGCAGAAAGAATTATGCCATTTTCAAGTTGGAAGAACTCAATGATGACTGGAATTGTGATCTGGTTTGTGTCTAGAATTTTATTATGTCTTCCTCATACAGGAAAGTATGCACCACAAATTCCTATGCAAATTAAATTGTAGAAACAGTAGGTTTAAGCAAACCCAACAAACATCCATTTTTATAACTGCATGACTAAAACATTGTCT
This sequence comes from Modiolus philippinarum, assembly GCA_002080025.1. NCBI lineage: Eukaryota > Metazoa > Mollusca > Bivalvia > Mytilida > Modiolidae > Modiolus > Modiolus philippinarum. The sequence continues at coordinate 48,307 of MJUU01003365.1, read as the reverse complement.
GAAAATTTATTTGTACTTTCTGCTAGTCAGTGTAGAAATATTTGGTAAAATCACATTTCTGCCTGTATCTAAGTAGGGAATCATTTCTAACAAAAAAATCATATTTTCTCTTTTCCAGTGCCACAGAAACAACATGTACGAATTTTACTGACGTTTGGTGCATGGTGTGTATCTATTTATTTCTTCTGGAAAATTGGTGATCCATTTCCTATATTAAGTCCAAAACATGGCAAGTATATTGCTAGTTCCTTTGATGTTAATTAAATTTGATATTTTGATGAGCGTAAGGGAAACAGATGTGCTTAAAAATTTTTACCTGTTACATGTATATACCTAGGATATCAGCAATCTAGCTTGTATGTATTGTAAATCAGCTTATTTTCGTTGGCGATTTATTTTTGTGATCTTCACACACATGAAAATATCACCAAACTAAATTGTCCTGAGTATTTTGAACCCTCAAATAAATGTTTAAACAGAAATAGAAAATTGAGAAAATTAGTCACCATGAAGTTAAATAGGAGGGACAAAGTATGAAATAAAGTATCCAAGACAATTGGTTTACATGTTTTTTTTTTACATTATACAGTTTGAGTTGTATGGATGTTAAATAGAATGTGAATACTGACAGTAGTTTTAATTCTCCATAGTGTACTAGAGATGCTATTTATAGCTGCACAAGTACAATTGTACTTGATTATGTAAAATCTTTTGTTTATTTCAATAACCTAGATAGCTATAACTGTGATCATTTGTTAACATTGTTTATAGTTTGAACATACTGTTCTACCTGTAGTGTACTAGAACTTATTAGATAACTTCAACTCCTCTATGATACTTTTTTGTTTGCACAAGTAAGTACAAATGTATTTATACCCCCTGCAAACAAAGTTTGGGGGGTTTATAGGAATCACCCTGTCCGTCCGTTTGTCTGTCCGTCCATGTACCTTGTCAGTGCATGTTCTCCTAAACGGCCCCCGAGGGAACCCCAGTGTATAGATATAGGACCTAGTATCTCCGGTTTGCGGGGTATGACCCCTCCTAAACGAGGCTGACCCGAGGGAACCCCGGGATATAGAAATAGGACCCATTCCGTGGTTGTGTGGGATTAATAAATACACAACCCATCTTTCGGATGGGATGTAAACTCAGGTCCATGTGTTGGAAGAAATGCCACGCTTCCTGCACGTTAAAGAACCCTTGTAGCAAGCTCTTTTTGAGTGGTCGGTAGGTAATCAACTACAAGGCTAAAATCCCCCCCCTTTCGATTTTACCCTACTTTTCCAGTGGCAGTCAGAATTTTCCGTCCCATGACCCTTTCCATACCCCAAAGTGATTATTTATTAACAAACTTGTTCTCGTCTTGATATAGCTGAAATATTGCTCAGTAGATGTTAAAAAATATTCAATCAATTAATCTCCTAAACAGCTACTTGGATTTTGGTGAAATGTTACACAATTGTAGTACACCATCTGAAGATGTGCATGAAGTTATATGGTTGCTGTCCAAAACTTTGAAGGGAGATAATTTGTCTTTGAATTTTTTTATGGCAAAAAGGGGGGACAAACCTTGTCAGCCCATGTTCTAATAAACAGCTGCTTGGATTATGGTGAAATGCTACACAGTTGTAGTACACCACCTGAAGATTTGCATGAAATAATATGGGTGCTCTAAGAAATATTAAAGGGGAGATGATTCGTCTTTTAATATTCTAGAAAAGGGGGAAAGAAACTTGTCAGGGCATGTTCTCCTAAACAGCTGCTTGGATTTTGGTGAAATGTTTCACAGTTGTAGTACACCACCTGAAGATTTGCTTGAAATAATATGGTTGCTCTATGAAATTTTAAAGGGGAGATAATTCGTCTTTGAATATTCTCCAGAAAAGGGGCTATAAACCATGTTGGGGCATGTTCCTCTAAATGGCTGTTTGAATCTTTACACAGTTGTAGTACACCACCTGAAGATGTGCATGAAGTAATAGAGTTGCTGCCTGAAATTTTGAAGGGGAGATAATTTATCTTTAATATTTTTATTGAAAAAGAGGGGACGAACCTTGTCAGCACATGTCCTCTTAAACGGGTAATGGTATTTTGATGAACGTTATATGGATTTAGTATACTACCTGAAGATGTGCATGAAGTCATATGGTTGCTGTCCGAAATTTTGAAGGGGAGATAATTTGTGTTTGAATATTTTCTTGAAAAAAACGGGAGGTATATCCATACTTGCATTGTGTCCACATTTGTACTGTGTCCACAACTGCACTGTGTCCACACACACAACTGCATTGTGTCCACACACACTTGCCATATTGATTCAGGGTTCAATTAGCGGGGGGTATAACTGGCTGCCGTTTGGCGACAGCTTTAGTTTTGATTTGATTTTCATGATTAATTGTTGTAAATTTAAGATGACTGTTATCTAAAATGTAAAATGAAATAAAAGGTAGAAATTGGAAGGAACAAGTTGTTATTGTTGTGTGATGGAGTAAAACTGAGAAATAAAAGGAAAACAAAATGACAAATATATGTTATACAGATAGCAACAAAAGAAACAAAGAATTAAACAAGATTGCTACGCATAGCTATGTCCCCCGCCACAGTAGTAAAGTGGATAAAGTCCCATAACTCATGTAAAATTTTGCAAATCAAAATGGTGGCAGGATATGATGAACTGCATTGGTGGCAAACAGCCAAGCAAAATTTCAGCAAAATCTCTCAATTGGATTTTGAGGAGATGTGTCCACAAGTCTTCCTATGTTGTAGTATGCATTTAGTCATAGTTCCTTAACTCCGACAAAATTTGACAAATCAAAATGGCGATGCAACATGATCTAGTACTAATGATGACTAATAATCCTGTAAAATTTGAATGAATTCTGACCTGCGGTTTCTGAGGAGTTGCATCCACAAGATTTGCCTTTACATAACAATGTGGAAATAATCAAAGTCATATAACTCCCACATAATTTGACGAATCAGAATGGCCATACGATATGATCTAGTACTAATGGTGACTAACAATCCTGTAATATTTGAATGAATTCTGACCAGTGGTTTCTGGGGAGTTGCGGCCACAAGATTTGCCTTTGTATAACAATGTGGAAATATCAAAGTCCTGTAACTCCCACAAAATGTGACGAATCAAAATGGCGATGCAATATGATCTAGTACTAATGGTGACTAACAATCCTGTCAAATTTGAATGAATTCTGACTAGTGGTTTCTGAGGAGTTTCGGCCACAAGATTTGCCATTGTATAACAATGTGGAAATATCAAAGTCCCATAACTCCCACAAAATTTAAGGAATCAAAATGGCGATGCAATATGATCTAGTACTAATGGTGACTAACAATCCTGTAAAACTTGAATGAATTCTGACCAGCGGTTTCTTAGGAGTTGCGTCCACAAGATTTGCCATTGTATAACAATGTGGAAATATCAAAGTCCCATAACTCCCACAAAATTTAACGAATCAAAATGGCGATGCAATATGATCTAGTACTAATGATGACTAACAATCCTGTAAAATTTGAATGAATTCTGAGCAGTGGTTTCTGAGGAGTTGCGTCCACAAGATTTGCCATTGTATAACAATGTGGAAATAATAAAGTCCCATAACTCCCACAAAATTTGACGAATCAAAATGGCGGTGCAATATGATCTAGTACTAATGGTGACTAACAATCCTGTAAAATTTGAATTAATTCAATGGTGAATCTGCGTTGCGGCAGGGGACAATAAATAAATTTTTGAAGTGAGCCACAAAAGTAATTAAACACTAAAAAGATTTATCCTGGATGAAAAGTATTGCTTAGTAGATCTTTAAAAATGAAAAAAGGGCAAAACATGCATTGGGTCATCTTTAATTACTTATTCATACAGCCTATTCAATTTTAGGTATATTTTCAATTGAGCAGTGTATAGGACGTATTGGTGTGATAGGTGTTACAATTATGGCATTGCTGTCAGGATTTGGTGCTGTTAATTATCCATATACATCAATGTTTGTTTTTATAAGGTAGGTACAAGTACATGTAGCTTCTTCAATGCAAAAGCAGAGATAACTTGTACCTTTGTGTTGTGATTTTCCAGACTGTTTACAACAAACTGAATGAACTCAACTGATTTTGTCTGTTCCCATGGCTTGTTACAGCTCTAAACTGAACAAATTTTAAATGCATTTCAAATTATAATGATGCACACCAATTCTTTGACTAATTAGCCAAATGGATTGATTAAGGGAGTGGTGTTGAAAAACAGCTTTGGCAATCTGTGGCATAATTACTGCAAAACTAGTTTTCATTGATAGAATTTAAAAGAATCTGGAGAAGTACATATGAATTTTTACATTTATTTTGTTAGAGATGTAAAAGACACAGATATACAAAGTATTGAAAAAAGACTGATGCAAACTATGGACATGATTCTTATGAAGAAAAAGAGGTAAAAATAAATGTGCATATTGTAAGGAATGCATGCTATAAATTACTTATATATTTAGTTTTAGTAACATTATAAAAAGAATGAACTAATTCACACTTGATTTATTATACCCCCCGCTTTAGCAGGCGGTATATAGTGATCATGGTGTCTGTCCGTCCGTTCGTCCGTCCGTCCGTCCTTCCGTTCGTCCGTCCGTCCGCAATAGGGTACCTACTTTGTGGCAACAACTCCTCCTAGACCACTTGATGAAATTCAATGAAACTTTCACAAAATGTTCAGTACATATTGCCATTGTGCACCTGCTATTTGAAAATTTGATTAGATTTTCTTTTGTTGCTTTTTTTGTTGTTTTTTTTGTTGTTTTTTTTTTGGCTGATTTTTTTACTCTCTGACATATGGGTACACACTTTGTGGTGACAACTCCTCCTAGACCACT
>MJUU01003365.1:13198-43123 GCA_002080025.1 Modiolus philippinarum | reverse complement strand
CAACTAAGCGTCTGCTACGCCATGTACGCCGGAAATATATGTACAACAAACGTTACACTTCAAGGGCCGACAACTACAGAAGTGCTATTGAGATTGCAATGCATTCAAAGATCGCATAAACTGGTGAAATCTATATTTTGGGATCGTGAATTATAAAATAATCAGACTAGGTGTAAATATGAATATTTTACTATGAATTGGAGAGTATATTTAGGGAACTTGAGCACACCTGTCAATAAAATAATTTTTGATACGATGACCAATGGACCAATGATGTGAAAACGGGGGGGGGGAGGGGGGTCTCAAATATAAGTATTTTCCCACTACTTTATATTTTTATTGAAGAACTTCAAGTTTCACATGTCTCAAATTAACCCCCTCTCGCAGCTCTGCTGCAATTTTCTTGTTTTTTTTGTAAAAAAAGGTGGGGGTGACTCACTGGCATCAGGGTACATACTTTGTGGCGATTACTCCTACTAGACCACTTGGTGAAATTCAATGAAACTTCCACAGAATGTTCAGTAGAAATTGCCATTGTGCACCAGCTATTTAAAATTTTTATTTGTCTTTGATTATTTTTTTGGGGGGAAGGGTTACATATGGAATCAAATGGGGGAGCGGGGGGTATGTTTTTGTGAGCTTTGCTTTTTATATTTATTTTATATTTATTTTATAGTATTTGGATATGTTTATTATTGGTAATTATAATTTGTACTACTTGACTGATGTTTTCTGACTGAAAAAAATTGTTATTAACTTCCTGGAGTATACAAAATATTTGCTCAATATTTTAGATTCTTTGCATGAACTGACACAACTCAGATGAATCTGAAGTTTAACTCAACTCATAAGTGAAATTATTTGTGATTACAAAAAGTAAACAATTTTGAATTTTTTTGTTTTTCAAAGGATTCTATTTCAAAGGATTCTAATTTCTGAAACATAGATACCTTGATACTGAAGCAAAAAACATAATTTTATGAATCCAGCTCGAATCAAATTCTCTTCTAACTGAATTATATTTTTGCATATCCTGAAAAACTCACATATTTCAATGACAAAAAAGAGATGCTTACTATATGCTTGTTCGTGAATCCAATTAGTGACGTCACAAAATCAATTTTTTGTTTGGCAAAATTGTATTTCAACAATAACTTGAATTGTATAGCAATGGGACAGAATTTTACTTTTTAAATAATTTTTTACATACTATAAAAGGTAAAATGTTTGATGTTGTGACTTCACAGAGAATAAGCCTATAATTGGAGTCACCTACAACTTAATTACATACATAGAGCATCGTGCCAAAAGTGAGCCCCAAAACAAAATGGCAGCTGATGAAGTTTATCCTATCAATGTAATAGGCAATGTTTTTGAGGATGTACGTTCAATGAAAAACATTTTGTTGATTATCATGTCACAGGTATTGATTCTGACCATAGTAAACCAGACATATCAAGGTCGTCTGTTGTTGACGTAAACAAATACAAAAGTGAAAGTAAAATGGCCAAGCACGGCAAAGAATTGTCTCCGGGTACAAGGAAAAACTTTGTAAAACTTAAACAAAGCGGCCATAAAGTTACAGAGATAAGTAAAATGCTTAAATTGAACCGGTCTACCATTAGCAAAATTATACATAGATATAACAGTGCTGAAAATTGTAAAAACAAACTGCGAAGTGGAAGGCTGGAAAAACTAGGACTCGAGGACAACAACAACTTCAATGGTTGGTAAAAGAAAATCGTAGGCTTCATCTTGGTAAATTTCTAGCGAGTTTAATCAAGTTACTCCTGTAAAAGTATTTAAACGACCGGTACAGAGAAATTTGCATAAACTTGGATACAATAGGTGCACTGTTTGCAAACGTATAGGAATTTGTGAAGCTAACGGGAAAAAAACTTCTTGCTTGGTGTATGGCAAGAAAATTAAAAACTGTGGACAATCCTTGGAAAAGGGTCATCTTTAGTAATGAGATGATGGTTATTATTAAACCTGGTGGTGAAGTCAAGGTCTGGAGGAAATCTGCAGAAAGAAGAAGACCTGAGTGCCTCAGATATGTCAGCATAGGAGCACAGGCTACTGTTAAACTTATGGTCAGGGGTTTTATTACATATGATGGTCTGGGTACTCTGACTGTAGTTGATGGAAATATGAATTTAGAAAAATATATTGATGTTTTGGAAAATTACCTGTGGCCTGTCATAGCCAAGCACTTTGGTGTTAATCCATTTTACTTGCAAGAAGACAATGCATCTTGCCACAAGTTTCCAATTATGTGAACAGTGGAAACAAGACAATAACCTGCCGGTCTTACAATGGCCTGCACAAAGTCCAGATTAAAGCCCAATCGAAAATATTTTGCTACTTATGAAAAATAAGCTGAAAACAAGACTTTCTTACATAACAAAAAAATCAGATTTAGAGAACTCTTGGCCGCTTGGAACAATGTGCCTTTAATGTACATTCAAAGACTTTAAAGCAGTCTCTACCTCGAAGATGTAGGGAGGTTATATTAAGGAAAGGCTGTATAAAGTATAACTAAGTATTAGTGAATATTTCTGCAGAATTGGTAAGTAAAATCTTTAATTATATTTAAGCTGTAATTTGTTACTTGGTGGCCAAATTGGAAAAATGGGACTCACTTTTGGCAAGGTACAATGCTCTAATGACGTACATCTGTATTTAAAACAAATTTATTGGATTTACATCCATTTATATGTTGCAGCATTGATTTCCTATTATTTTGTATCAGTATAATGTGTTCTATAATTTGATATTTTTTCCAAAGAGAACAAATGGCATGATTTTTCCTGTCCAAAGCAAAGCACAGCAAATGTGACCTTACAATATGCTGACGTCTAGAAAAATTATGTACAACACTGCACAATCTTATGTTAATTCATGAAATATACACTGATAAAAGATTTAATTTCATTTTTATGCCCTGCAGGCTGAGAATGGGTTCATACATCCTCTGTCCGAGGGTATGCTTGAAGTTTAAGGTAGTTTTTCAGGAAAAAATAACTTTGTAGATGGATAGTTTTTAGTATAAACTACAACATTTTGATGCCAAAAGCTGTGACCTTAGGTCATGGGTCATCAACTTCGAGATCTTCCGGGAATTTTGATTTTAGAATCCGGATTGAAGGTAATTTTACGGAAAAAGTTGTGAAATCATCATAGAAATTTGTTAATGGATAGTTTGTGAAATGAACTGCAAAATTTTGTTTGATGTAGCTTTGTTTACTCTTGATAAGCAATCAACATATAAATAAATGACAGATTCAAGTACTTAGTGATTATATTTACATCTGTTTTGTTCAGTTTTTCTTACACCATTGTTATTGTTAATTATTTTCTTTTACCATTGTTATTGTTAATGATTTTATAGGATTGCTATTGCAAACAGAGAAAGTCTAAAACAGGCCAGTTTAAATAAGAACCAAGGAGGATTCTGGGGAATGTTGAGAAATGTTGGTTCCAGTTCTGGATCAACAGAAAGTATCCTTGTTTTCAATTAAAAATAGAGGTCAAACATTACTTTGTATTATATTTCAAACACTTTTTACACAGCTCTTTCCGTTTTACCTGAAATTGCTTTTGGGACATTGCATGGATTATATTATCTGATGTATACTGAATGCATAAAATTTTTTCCCCAATGTTTTTGTCTACACTATTGTCAGTATTGCAAAAAATGTAGGCGTGTTCAGTATACTGAAGTTGTATCATGCTAACTTTGGCAGAGCTTCAATTTTATGTTGTCTGTATTAAAAAATGTCTGTCAAAATAAAGATCTCAATAAGAAAATTTTTGGTAAGAAGCTTATTGGAGGTATTTCACATTTAAAATGTTCATTGACTTGATTTGCTTTAAATATTCAAAAATGAAAATGGATCATCATGTTTCCTAACCGAATTGACAAGATGTTGGACAATTAAAACAAGAAGTTGGAGCTTATGAAGAATTAAGTCGACAGCTCTTTTTGGAATCTGTGGATTTACATAATATGCAGGTACATTCTTATTCGCATTTGGCTATCCCTACCAAAAACATTTGTAATGTGTGTAGGAATCAGCATGTCCAACCTTTTGTGTTTGTAAGCGCAGTGCTCCGTAGCAGCTTAATGAACTAGTATAAATCCTGACATAGAAGAAGAATTTGATTTTAGTGGAAATATATACTGGTCGTGTACCAGTTATCGCCATTTACACACTGTAATTTTGCATTTGATCCTTTGAAACTCGCACTAAAATTTAAATGCGTTATATTGTAAAAATTTACCAAGTAATATGTTAACCAATCGTATTTATTTTCAGTTTCATTGCACATGCACAGTAATATAGTCATTTATAAACATGTTGGTTTTCTCGACAAATTTTGCTGATGTGTGTACCAGTTATCACCATCTTTCAACATATGATTCAATTTTTTTTTATCAAATTGTTAAATGAACACTTTAATCCCCTGAAGTACTCCTAAAAGGGATGAACTAAAAGAGAATAAAGAATGAAAGTTCAGCTGATGCAATTTTCAAATTGAAAGTAGCTTGATTTATATCAATGCCAAGTTTGCTCTTTGTTCACAATTACAAGAAAATAGTAGACCTTTACAGCCCCAAATTCATCTTGATTTGATGATCAGAGGGGAAAGCAACATAGTTAGCATTTATTTCTGGCAGAAAATATAGCTGACACCCCAAGTTCTCTTTTGCGACATCAAATGTAAAAAATCTATTTTTAGCTAATTATCATATGTGACCCCCCACATAGCAATATATATTTTGAAGGGGCTCCCAAGGGATTTTATCTCAGATTTCACTGTTTTGAAAGATTAAAACATTCAAGGAATGTATTTTTAAGATTTTGTTGTCACTTCTATACATAACCGTGTAACAAAAGTCACATGCGATCTCGAAGCACAAGAGAATTGGCGATAACTGGTACTCGACCGTTACAGAATTACAACTGGAGAATAGAAGTAGATAATTAAACTTGCCTTTCATTGCCATTGTATAATAATACTCTAACTGTCAAACTAATGGCAAAAGTTTCATTTCATAGAGATGTAATTTTACAGCTACAGCTCTAGTTATTACCTTTACTATTTTTAGCTCACCTGGCCAAAGGCCATGTGAGTTTTTGCCATCACTCGACGTCCGTCGTCCGTCCGTAAACTTTTTACATTTTGACTATCTCCTCAGAAACCATTGGACCAATTTGAACCAAACTTTACAGGAATGATGTTTGGAAGGTCCTTTACTTAGTTTGCCGAAATTTTTCCGATCAGCCAAAAAACATGGCCGCCAGGCCCGAACATAGTTTAACATGGGACCCTATGGGAAAAAGCATATATTTGCTATCTCCTCTGAAGCTACTGAAGCAAATTGAACCAAACTTTACAGGAATGATGTATGGAAGGTCCTTTACTTAGTTTGCCGAAATTTTTTTGTTCCGCGAAAAAACATGGCCGCCAGCGCAGAACATAGTTTAACATGGGACCCNATGGGAAAAGCAAATATTTGCTATCTCCTCTGAAGTTACTGAAGCAAATGGAACCAAACCTTACAGGAATGATGTATGGAAGGTCCTTTACTTAGTTTGCTGAAATTTTTTTGTTCCGCGAAAAAACATGGCTGCCAGCGCAGAACATAGTTTTACATGGGACCTTATGGGAAAAGCATATAATTATTTGCTATGTCCTCTGAAGCTACGGAAGCAAATTGAACCAAACTTTACAGGAATGATGTATGGAAGGTCCTTTACTTATTTTGCCGAAATTTTTGATCCGTGAAAAAACATGGCCGCCAGCACAGAACATAGTTGAACCTATGGGAAAAGCAAATATTTGCTATCTCCTCTGAAGTTACTGAAGCAAATGGAACCAAACTTTACAGGAATGATGTATGGAATGTCCTTTACTTAGTTTGCCGAAATTTTTTTGTTCTGCGAAAAAACCTGGCCCCAGCGCAGAACATAGTTTTACATGGGACCCTTTGGGAAAAGCATATATTTGCTATCTCTCCTGAAGCTACTGAAGCAAATATAACCAAACTTTACAGGAATGATGTATGGAAGGTCCTTTACTTAGTTTGCCGAAATTTTTTCGATCCGTGAAAAAAAATGGCCGCCAGCGCAGAACATAGTTTAACATGGGACCCTATGGGAAAAGCAAATATTTGCTATCTCCTCTGAAGTTACTGAAGCAATTGGAACCAAACTTTACAGGAATGATGTATGGAAGGTCCTTTACTTAGTTTGCTGAAATTTTTTCGATCTGTGAAAAAACATGGCCGCCAGTGCAGAACATTGTTTAACATGTGACCCTATGGGAAAACCATATATTTTCTATCTCCTCTGATGCTGCTGAAGCAAATTCAACCAATCTTTAAAGTATGGATGTATGGAAGTACTTGCATGGATCTGACAAAAAAGATGGCCTCCAGTGCAGAACATAGTTTAACATTGGTGCCAGGAAGGAGAAAACCATCCTTATTATCATCATCTTTGAAATGTATAGAAGGTCCTTTGCAAAAAATATTCATTTCAATAGGATCAGACAAAAACACGGTGATAATGAAGAACATAGCTAAACATTAGACCCCATTGGTAAGAAAAAATCTTTTTTAGTCATGTATGGCGTAGAAGCCAGGTGAGCGATACAGGCTCAGTCTCTGAGCCTCTAGTTTTACTTATTTTTTCTCCTTCTCTTTTTGTTTTTTGTTTTTAGCTCACCTAGTCAAAGGCCATGTGAGCTGTTGCTATCACTCGGCGTCCATCGTCCGTCCGTCCGTCCGTCGTCCTTCCGTCCGTTAACTTTTATTCAAAGATCTTCTCCTCTGAAACTGCCGGGCCAATACTAACCAAACTTGGCCTGAATCATCACCAGGGTATGCTCTTTCAAGTTTGTGATTTTTATGTCCGTAGACCAAACAACATGGCCGCTGTTACTAAAAATAGAGCATAGGGGTAAATTGCCGTTTTTATACGACCGCAAAAAAATTTTTGAGGTCGTATATTGGTATACTGGCGGCGTCGTCGGCGTTGGCGTCGCCGTCGGCGTCTGTAGACTCTTCGTTTCCGTGCGATAACTTCAGTTCTAGTTGATCAATCCTTATGAAGTTTTAACATAATGTTCCTTGTCACAAAAGGAAGGTTGGGATTGGTTTTGGGTATTGTGGCCCCGCCCGTTTTTTAAAAAAGGGCCAAAAAGGGCCAAATTAGGTGTTTTCATATATTGGGCTGTAGAATATTTATTATTTATCGGATTTTGATGGGGTTTCTTTCAGTGTGATCCTTAGGAAATTTGGAATTGGAAGTATGTCAACGGATTTCATGTCACATGTACCGTTAATGAGATAAATGGGTCCCAAATGGGGGAATTCTCAAAAATCTATTTTTTTCATTTCTTGTCGGATTTTGATGCAGTTTTTTTCATTAGATTCCTTATGAAAAATTAATATGGCGCTCAACTTTTATATTTTTGGTAACTTGTTTCCTTTCCGAGCTATGAGGGGCCGAACGGGGCCAAAATTGCAAATTTGCTGATTACCTGAAATTTTTATTTTTCATCGGATTTTGATGGGATTTTTTTCTTTGAATTCCTCTTGATATAAGCTTTCAGTAATATGTCAACGGATTTTGCGTAGCTCTTACCGTTTCCGAGCTACAAGGGGTCAAAGGCGTCAAAATTGCAACTGATTCAAGCTCTTTATTGTGTCCATTTAATTACTGTATCAAGCTCTTTACTGTGTCTTCATTCATTTGAATTGCAGTCATGTTCAAATTTCAGTATTCGACGTGCTGCGGTCGTATCATGCTACGCTCGGCGTAGCCCTTTATTTGCAAATTACTCGAAAACTGTTACAGATATAAAAAATCTGACATGGATTAAAAATGATCAGCATGATGAGATCTACCTGCCCTGCAATTTTGAAGAATATCCGATAACCCGTCTTGGAATTATTGCCCCTTTTCCGTAAAATTTTCGTTTTTTTGTTACTTTTAGTCTTATATATTGAAAATGGTAGAAGATAGAAGTGAAGTTTAAATTACAAAAATGGTCAGCATAGTAAGATCCACATTTCCTGCAATTTTGAAGAAAATCTGACAACCCACATAGGAGTTATGGCCCCTTTTTCGTTGAATTTTCATGATTTTTTAACATTTTTACTTTTATTTCAAAAACTGTTTGAGATGGAGGTTAAGGTAGTAGACCTAGGTTAAGGGAGATAACTCTTTAAATCAGTAAGACGTTTGAAGCAGTCAGTTTCATCAATGCTTTGTAAGCACTGATGTGAAAAAGGCTTTAAAAACATCTGTGTTAAAAAGAAGCTTAGAACCTTTTTATGAAAATGATTAAAACAAACATACAAATGATTTTTAGGAGTTATGTCCCTTAACCTAGGTCTACTACCTTAAATGTAAATTACAAAAGTGTTGAGCTTTTCCAGGACTACAATTTCTGCAATAAGCATCTCATCCAATTTGGCCGCCACTAGGAAACATAGTTTAACATAGGACCCTATGGGAACTGCATTCAAAGATCTTCTCCTCTGAAACCACTGAGCCAATGTGGACCAAATCTTGTCACAATAGTCCTCAGGTAGTCCCCTTTAAAGTTTGTGATTTTTGTGGTTGTACCTCATCCAAGATGGCCCCCAGCGGGGAACATAGTTTAACATAGGGACCCTATGGGAAATACATTCAAAGGTCTCTTCTCCTGAAACTACTATAAGCCAATAGGAACCAAACTTGGATACAATTGTCCTTGTCTGGTCCCCGTTATGTTCGTACCTCATCCAAGATGGTCGTCAGCACAAGACATAGTTTAACATTGGACCCTATTGGAAATGTATTCAAAGATCTCCTTCTCTGAAACTGCTGAGCCAATTGGAACCAAACTTGATCACAAAAGTCTTTAGGTGGTCCCCTTGAAAGTTTGTGATTTTTATGTTCAGACCTCATTGAGGGTGGCTGCCAGCAGAGAACATAGTTTAACATAGGGACCCTATGGGAAATGCATCCAAAGATGTTCTCCTCTGAAAGTACCAAGCCAAATTCAACCAAACTTGGTCACAATAGTCCTTGGCTTGTCCCCTTCAAAGTTTGTGATTTTGATGTTCGTACCTCATCAAAGATGGCCGCCAGCGTGGAACATAGTTTAATATAGGGACCCTATGGGAAATGCATTCAAATGTCTTCTCCTCTGAACCTATTGAGCCAATTGGAACCAAGTTTGGTTACAATTGTCTTTGGGTGGTCCCTTTCAAAGTTTGTATTTTTTATGTTTGTAACTCATCAAAGATTGAAAATGTAACATCTGGTGAACTGATTTATAGTATGAATGGGTGGTCTCTTCGTGACAATGAATAAAACCAGTCACCAGGTGAGCGATACAGGCTCATGTGAGCCTCTAGTTTGTTTTTGTTGTTTCCGTTTTCCTTTGTTTCCATTTTTTTTTAAAACAATGATGTGCAAACAAATGCTATTATGTGTAAGGGGAGCTATACACCTGATAGTAAATTCAATTTTTTTAAATTGCCAATAAAAAGAATGTCCCTCCATAGCATGATGTAGGACATTTGGTCAGGATCAGATATACCAAACATAAAAAATTTTGAGAATATACAATATGAAGTTATCTTTATTCTCTGTGACATTTCTCTTACATATGTATCTTTATATTGTAGGAAAGAATTGCTTACTCAGCTACATTTAAAGGAAGTTATCTTTATTCTCTGTGACATTTCTCTTACATATGTATCTTTATATTGTAGGAAAGAATTGCTTACTCAGCTACATTTAAAGGAAAATACTTCAATTTTCTGGGATATTTTTTCTCAGGATATTGTGTTTGGAAAATATTTATTGTAAGTATTTACATTGCATTTCATATAGCATATATTATAAATAGTTTTTGCAGGGGAAAACTATTCCAGTAAAGTTTGGTCACTGACCTATATCATATTACTTTGTACTTGTAAATGTAATTGTGACTTCTATAATTTTTGTCTGTCCTGCGACAGTAATCACTTGAAGGGAGACATAGATATTACTTTCTGTTTATGGAAGCTACTGTGCTTGTAAATGTTTTGTTGAATCTTAATAACTATCTTTGGTCCACAGATACCTCAAGTAGTGAACTTACCAGAATCACATATTTCAGATGTCCTTGACTCTATTTTCATGGTTCATTTAATTTATTAACATTGTGATATAGTTTCACATTCAAGTCCTTTTCTAAAGTTTTTCCCAGCAACTATAGTATCTGGATCCACCATATTTTGTGCATTGCTGTATTCTACTGAACACATTACAGTCCAATGATTGTATTTTGACCTTGGCTTCAATTGCATGGTTTAGTGACTTTGTAAAATTTGTGACATTGTTTTATATTCAAGTTAATTTCAAAGCATTTGAAAATGTATATGCTCACCAAATTTGGTCTGCATGCATGCCAATCTGAAACCTTTCATGTAATCTAGACCTCAGTTTCATGGTTCAATGACTTGGTTAACTTTTAACATTTTTTGGCTATTTCTCTGCAACTATAACATTTACACTCGCACTCTTTCACTTACACTTATATATAGTGTATTGTTTCATCTTGGTTGATACATGTCTAAACATTTCTGTGTCTACACTAACATATCAGTTTGAAATGGACAAAAACAAAACATATTTTATTGAGGAAGATTGAGAATCTATAATATTTTTATGTACAAGATGTTGCAGTTGACGTAGTAACAAGACAAGAAAAGAATTCTTATTCTCATAAACCAAACAATACAGTGGTATAGAGAAATACACAGAGCTCATGCATGCACGTACATAACAAATACATTTTTATGTACACTTTATACAAATGAATCCCAGGAATACTACATAAAAGCCTAGAGAGCAACTGCTGTGTTAATAATCCTAATAAATCTTTTCAGTAATTCCAGCTTTATTTTATCGGTGGTGCACATAACCTTACTGAAATTTAATACATTTGGTCTACTTGATACTAAAGTGACAACAACACTCCGTTGGATGCAGTAAAACGACTTTTATTTGGTCGACTAGTTTCGGCCTTCACGGCCGTCATCAGGACAATATAATTGTAAAATTGAAGACTGAAGTACCTTTGTAGGCACAATATTTTAGAGAACGTCATAATATGTCCATAGTTACAATAAATAGTTATGATAAAAATAGATCATACTGAAAATAGATACATCAATAAATAGAAAATATGAAGTACAATATTTTGTTATTATTTTGTTAATAAGTTTTTTGTTAACATTATGGATTGTTAGCTGCCTGTCCCAATTCTTTTCTGCAAGTTCAGAATTTAGTTCATACGTACTGAGATATTTTTGTAACAGAGTCTGACTTAAAAATTTCATTACTGTTTTCATCTTCCGTTTTTGAAGTCGTTGAGAGCTACAGTATATTTTAGAAACACATATTTTTTGGAAACATTGTCTTCTGTTTTTTAACATAAGTAAAATGAATCCAGTGGACGACACCTCTAGAGGCGCTCTCAACGACTTCAAAAACGGAAGATGAAAACAGTAATGAAATTTTTAAGTCAGACTCTGTTACAAAAATATCTCAGTACGTATGAACTAAATTCTGAACTTGCAGAAAAGAATTGGGACAGGCAGCTAACAATCCATAATGTTAACAAAAAACTTATTAACAAAATAATAACAAAATATTGTACTTCATATTTTCTATTTATTGATGTATCTATTTTCAGTATGATCTATTTTTATCATAACTATTTATTGTAACTATGGACATATTATGACGTTCTCTAAAATATTGTGCCTACAAAGGTACTTCAGTCTTCAATTTTACAATTATATTGTCCTGATGACGGCCGTGAAGGCCGAAACTAGTCGACCAAATAAAAGTCGTTTTACTGCATCCAACGGAGTGTTGTTGTCACTTTAGTATCAGTTTAACTTTGAATACGACAACCCTGCATACCTGTAGGTATCCACTCCCTAGGATCATCGCCTACATTTTAACTTAACAGTGTTGGTTCACCTACTCACCTATTTGGTCTACTTGTTAAGTTTTTACTTACAAGTCGTTTCCTGTTTTCACAAAAATATTGGCATTCCATAATATAGTGAAACTCATCTCCAATACATCCATCATTGCGTTTTGTACATACTCTATTTTCCCTGTCAGAACTGTTCCAATGCCCAGTTTCTATCGGTAGATTATGATTTGAAGTTCGGAATTTACATGGTGTAAAAATATCTTTCAACTTCTAAATTATTCAAATACTTCTCAAATTCAAAGTTATTCTTAAAAATCTATAGTTTAGAGCCTTTCTGAGAATATTAAAGTCTGTTCCTCATGACAGCAATGAGCCAGTCCGAATTTTGAATAGTCTGTTGTAACCAAATATATGAATAGCCTGTCTCGTCAAAAATTAGTTTAACTATAATATATTTTTTCATTTGCAGTCGACAGTAAACATTGTATTTGATAGGGTAGGAAAAGTGGATCCCATAACTAGAGGAATAGAGATTGCTGTAAATTATTTTGGAATTCAATTTGATGTAGGTATTTAGATAAAGATTTGTCCATATGACCGCAAACTTTATCATGCCGAGTCTTATATACAATGTATCTGTTGAAGAAGGACTAGATTTTCCAACCTCTACATAAATGGAAGACAGATTTAGGTGGACAGTTTACCTGTAAAGTTTAGAAAGTAATCATAAACTATTGCAATATGTTCAATGGGTCAAGTTGGAGATTATCTGTAGTAACAAATTAAACAGTCTTGCATCTCAAAATAATTTGATTTTTAGGTAAAGGTATTAAATTCATATATCTTAACTTCTTTTACAGTTCAACTTATTTTCACATGTATGTTATGTCAGCCAGGAAAAGTTAATGTATTTAATGCAACTTGATTGCTCAGTAGGTGCATGAATGCATTTAGACTTAATCCAGGGACAGAACTCCTACAACTCTCATTTCTTGTACATGTACATCCAGTTAACTTACATCGAGTGTCAGAAATAAAAAAATAGATTGTAGAGAATGCATCATTTATCATCCAAGTGAAATTTTGGCTTTGAAAATGGAAAAGGATGAAATTTTTTTCAGGCAATGTGGCTGAATTTCAAACAAAAAAAATTGAGAATTGAGAATGGTGATTCTTCACATTATTTGGACTTTTGTAATTCATGCAATAATTTTTCCATAACAAAACAATATCCCCTAATGTACCGACAAATTATCAAAAATTAAAGGGTTGTTTCTGAATTAGATTTAGTCAAAACAACCATCTATAATTTTAAAGGAGTACTAGAGTGAATGGATAATTCATCTTGTAAACTAAACATTAAATACGAAGGCCAATTGGATAATTACAAAAGAGAAATATTAATTTTTGTGCGTATGAGAAAATATATCAATGAAATCTGTTAAAAGTAAAATATTTTTTTTTAATCTTGTACATATATATGGACTGAATGAATGCCGTTTTCACATCATGATAAAAATTTGAAATTTTTTCCTGTTGGCCTTTTACCTGATATTAACTGAGGCATATAAAGGATATGACAAAGAAAAATACCTGCAACAATCTATACTTATTCACAATAACATAAGAAATAAATCTACAGTTTGTTTTGTGGTGGTAGTTTTAGTCTTTTTATAATGATGTGTATTTGTTATTAATTTTAGATTATTTCTTTGTTATTATCACAATGACATATACCCCTCATATTTGTTTCAGATAAAATTCTGGTCCCAACAGATATCCTTTATACTTATTGGAATTATCATAATAACATCTATTAGAGGATTACTATTGACACTGACCAGGGTAGGTATTAGGTAACATCTGTTAGAGGATTACTATTGACACTGACCAGGGTAGGTATTAGGTAATGGGGAATTCATCTTTTGTTTATTATAGGATTAAACACTCATTTTTAGGAAATTATCTATGTATAAACTCCGGCAGCTCACTCACAAACTGAATAAAGTCCGAAGGACTTTATGTTAAGTTTGTGAGTGAGCTGCCGGAGTTTATACATACATAATTTCCTAAAAATCAGTGTTTAATCCTTATAATTCCAATTTTGTATGTTAAAAAATGCGTTATCCATGTTAACGACGTCTTTTTTTACTGCACTATATTTTTGCGGAGCGGATTAATGGGCAGTAAAAAAAGACGTCGTTAACATGGATAGCGCATTTTTTAACATACAAAATTGGAATTATAAGGATTAAACACTCATTTTTAGGAAATTATCTATGTATAAACTGAATAAAGTCCGAAGGACTTTATGTTAAGTTTGTGAGTGAGCTGCCGGAGTTTATACATACATAATTTCCTAAAAATCAGTGTTTTATCCTTATAATTCCAATTTTGTATGTTAAAAAATGCGTTATCCATGTTAACGACGTCTTTTTTTACTGCACTATATTTTTGCGGAGCGGATTAATGGGCAAACGGAAATATCGAAAAATATTTCCGTTTGCTATTCATGATGTTGACCAATGAAAATGAACGTTACAGTTACATTTGGAATTATAATAAAGATATAAAATTATATAAATTGTGTTGATAAAGATTAAAGTCATCTTGCTTTGACAAATCAGCTGAATTGGTTTCCTCTCAAATACCTCATTTTATATATGGAGAGTTGGAAGAAGATATTTTGCCTTATTTAATAATTGNGGGGAACATAGTTTAACATAGGGACCCTATGGGAAATACATTCAAAGGTCTTTTCTCCTGAAACCACTATAAGCCAATAGGAACCAAACTTTGATACAATTGTCCTTGTCTGGTCCCCTTTATGTTCGTACCTCATCCAAGATGGTCGTCAGCACAAGACATAGTTTAACATTGGACCCTATTGGAAATGTATTCAAAGATCTCCTTCTCTGAAACTGCTGAGCCAATTGGAACCAAACTTGATCACAATAGTCTTTAGGTGGTCCCCTTGAAAGTTTGTGATTTTTATGTTCAGACCTCATTGAGGGTGGCTGCCAGCAGAGAACATAGTTTAACATAGGGACCCTATGGGAAATGCATCCAAAGATGTTCTCCTCTGAAAGTACCAAGCCAAATTCAACCAAACTTGGTCACAATAGTCCTTGGCTTGTCCCCTTCAAAGTTTGTGATTTTGATGTTCGTACCTCATCAAAGATGGCCGCCAGCGTGGAACATAGTTTAATATAGGGACCCTATGGGAAATGCATTCAAATGTCTTCTCCTCTGAACCTATTGAGCCAATTGGAACCAAGTTTGGGTGGTCCCTTTCAAAGTTTGTATTTTTTATGTTTGTAACTCATCAAAGATTGAAAATGTAACATCTGGTGAACTGATTTATAGTATGAATGGGTGGTCTCTTCGTGACAATGATTAAAACCAGTCACCAGGTGAGCGATACAGGCTCATGTGAGCCTCTATTTGTTTTTGTTGTTTCCATTTTTTTTAAAACAATGATGTGCAAACAAATGCTATTATGTGTAAGGGGAGCTATGCACCTAATAGTAAATTCAATTTTTTTAAATTGCCAATAAAAAGAATGTCCCTCCATAGCATGATGTAGGACATTTGGTCAGGATCAAATATACCAAACATAAAAAAAATTTTGAGAATATACAATATGAAGTTGTCTTTATTCTCTGTGACATTTCTCTTACATATGTATCTTTATATTGTAGGAAAGAATTGCTTACTCAGCTACATTTAAAGGAAAATACTTCAATTTTCTGGGATATTTTTTCTCAGGATATTGTGTTTGGAAAATATTTATTGTAAGTATTTACATTGCATTTCATATAGCATATATTATAAATTGTTTTTGCAGGGGAAAACTATTTCAGTAAAAGTTTGGTCACTGACCTATATCATATTACTTTGTACTTGTAAATGTAATTGTGACTTCTATAATTTTTGTCTGTCCTGCGACAGTATTCACTTGAAGGGAGACATAGGTAGTACTTTCTGTTTATGGCAGCTACTGTGCTTGTAAATGTTTTGTTGAATCTTAATTAAGAAATAATTCATGGCAGGTATATGGTTATTGGAAATTTAACCATGGGCTGGGCCTTTATATTCGAATTTAACCCTGAGCGTTAGCGAGGGGTTAAATTTACGAATATAAAGGCCAAGCCCATGGTTAAATGACAATAACCATATACCTGCCATGAATTATTTCGATTCTAATATGACAGAAAACGGAAGTTTCCATTCTGAAGCGACCTTAGAGAAGGCGAATTTCCCGTTTCCATTGCTGTCTGTGTCTATGACGTCACAATACAGAATCTGACGTATTCAAACAGATGGAAGTTCAAAATCCAAATCGAAAGCAAAACAATACATATTAACGTGTCTGAACGGCATGATTAAGTTATATAATATGCTTAACATTTATTTCCATCACAAACTAAGACAAACAAAATAAAAAACATGGGTGTTTTGCGTCCTTTTTACTCATATTCCAACACTATTTGCGCATGTGCGAAATATATGGTTATCGAGTATTATACTGGTTGACGATTAACTAGAGCCATATTAGAATAACTATTAAACTATAATACCTACACAGATCATCTTTGGTCCACAGATACCTCAAGTTATGAACTTACCAGCATTACATATTTCAGATGTCCTTGACTCTATTTTCATGGTTCATTTAATTTATTAACATTGTGATATAGTTTCACATTCAAGTCCTTTTCCAAAGTTTTTCCCAGCAACTATAGTATCTGGATCCACCATATTTTGTGCATTGCTGTATTCTACTGAACACATTACAGTCCAATGATTGTATTTTGACCTTGGCTTCAATTGCATGGTTTAGTGACTTTGTAAAATTTGTGACATTGTTTTATATTCAAGTTAATTTCAAAGCATTTGAAAATGTATATGCTCACCAAATTTGGTCTGCA
Organism: Modiolus philippinarum; assembly: GCA_002080025.1. Taxonomy (NCBI): domain Eukaryota; kingdom Metazoa; phylum Mollusca; class Bivalvia; order Mytilida; family Modiolidae; genus Modiolus; species Modiolus philippinarum. The sequence continues at coordinate 26,192 of MJUU01003365.1, read as the reverse complement.
TGCATGCCAATCTGAAACCTGTCATGTAATCTAGACCTCAATTTCATGGTTCAATGACTTGGTTAACTTTTAACATTTTTTGGCTACCGTATTTCTCTGCAACTATAACACCTACACTCACACTCTTTCACTTACACTTATATTTGGTGTATTGTTTCATCTTGGTTGATACATGTCTAAACATTTCTGTGTCAACACTAACATATCAATTTGAAATGGACAAAAACAAAACATATTTTATTGAGGAAGATTGAGAATCTACAACATTTTTATGTACAAGATGTTGCAGTTGACGTAGTAACAAGACAAGACAAGAAAAGAATTTTTATTCTCATAAACCAAACAATACAGTGGTATAGGGAAATACACAGAGCTCATACATGCACGTACATAACAAATACATTTTTAGCTCGCCGAGACGAATGTCCAGAGAGCTATTGTCATACCCCCGGTGTCGGCATCGTCGACGTTGGCGTCAGCAAAACTTTAACCTGGTTTGTGGAATTGAGACCTGAATAGCTAGGATGTTGATATTTGGTATGTTACTTTCTTGTGATGAGAGCTATCTTCTGGTACTATACTTGTAGACATTTTGACCTTGACCTTGCCCTTAAGGCAAATTTTAAAAAACTTTAACCTTGCCTCTAGAAGGTAGGCTTTTATTGGTAGGGTGTTCATATTTAGTATGTAACTTCCTTATGATGAGAGCTTTCTTCTGGTACCATACTTGTAGACATTTTGACCTTGACCTTGCCCTGAGGGCAATTTTTAAAAACTTAAACCTTGCCTCTAGAAGATAGGCTTTTAGCGGTAGGGTGTTTATATTTGGTATGTAACTTCCTTATGATGATAGCTTTCTTGTGGAACCATACTTGTAGACATTTTGACCTTGACCTTGCCCTAAGGACAATTTTTAAAAAACTTTAACCTTGCATCTAGAAGGTAGGCTTTTAGTTGTAGGGTGTTCATATTTGGTATGTAACTTCCTTATGATGAGAGCTTTCTTGTGGTACCATATTTGTAGACATTTTGACCTTGACCTTGGCCTGAGGGCAATTTTTTAAAAACTGTAACTTTGCTTCTAGAATTAAGTTGTTTAATGATAGGGTGTTTCTATTTGATATGTGACTTTCTTGTGAAGAAAGCTTTCTATTACCTTTGAATTTATTGTGCATTGAGGTTACTGGAATCCCTGGCGAGCTATGTTGTCTTCTGACAACTCTTGTTATGTACACTTTATACAAGTGAATCCCAGGAATACTACATAAAAGCCTAGAGAGCAACTGCTGTGTTAATAATCCTAATAAATCTTTTCAGTAATTCCAACTTTACTATATCAGTGGTGCACATAACCTTACTGAAATTTAATACATTTGGTCTGCTTGTTTAGTTTTCACGTATATGTTGCTTCCTGTTTTCACAAAAATATTGGCATTCCATAATATAGTGAAACTCATCTCCAATACATCAATCATTGCATTTTGTACACACTCTATTTTCCCTGTCAGTATTGTTCCAACACCCAGTTTCTATCGGCAGTTTATGATTTGAAGTACGGAATTTACATAGTGTAAAAATATCTTTATCTTCTAAAATATTCAAATACTTTTCAAATTCAAAGCTATTCTTAAAAATCTATAGTTTAGAGCCTTTTGGAGAATTTTGTACCAATGAATGCCATTCCTGCACAAACTGCTCACAAAGTCTGTTCCTCATGACAGCAATTTTGAAAATTCTGTTGTAACCAAATATATGAATAGCCCATCTCGTCAAAAATTTGTTTAACCATAATATATTTTTTCATTTGCAGTCGACAGTAAACATTGTATTTGATAGGGTAGGAAAGGTGGATCCAATAACCAGAGGAATAGAGATTGCTGTAAATTATTTTGGAATTCAATTTGATGTAGGTATTGAAATAAAGTATTTTTAATTTGACCGCACACTTTAACATGCTGAGTTGAAGAAAGACTAGATTTTCCAACCTCTACATACATGTAAATGGAAGAAAGATTCTGATGGACAATTTACCTGCAAAGTTATGAAAATAATCATAACTATTGCAATAGGTTCAATGGGTCAAGTTGGAGGTTATATGTAGTAACATCATCTCAAAATAATTTGATTTTTAAGGAGATTGATATCCTTTGTGCCACTGGGCATTTAGAAAGAAAGCACTACAATGTTTACTTCTGTCATATTATTTCTACAGTAATGAAGATTTATGCTAATATCATTGATTAACAAGAAAAGATATTTAATTTAGTACATCCTTTAATTTGGAGAAACTGAAAATATTGTTTATTTATGACAAAATGTTAGGAACTTTTTCTGTAGCGTAGTGAAGATTTTATCAACCGATTCGCCAGCTTTGAATTGCTCAAGAATATAAACTGACCTCTATTGGAAGGTCAATCCTGTTTATTGTATCTTATCTGTAGTGATGTAACACATAGTTATGTAACACATTACTAGTTGTGAAGGTTACTCATGTGTACAGCTGAATTACATTTTGTTAATCAATAACTTTAGAATAAATATGTTAGGTCAGAAACAAAAGTTACAGTAATTATAATTTTAAATTTCAGAATTTGGTTAATTCAAAATGCAAAGTTTTTTTTTGTTTTTTTTCACATATATCTTGATATCTAAACACACTTTTGTAAATTTCTGCATGCCATTTTCTTTAATAAACTTTGAATGATTAAATAAATGCATAAAAAGTGCAATCTCTTTTTTTTTTACAAAATTACTGGACTAATAATTAACTCCAAATTTAAACAGCCCTAATTGAACACTGGCCTTGAATGAATTTTAACTGTATGAAAGATCCTAATTTTTCATTAGTATTTCAGTATTGGGCTTGATGCCTGGGCTTGATGCATTTTTCAGTAGAAGTATTGTTTGAATTGCACTTTATAAACAATTTGTGATAGAATAGTTTACATGGCACCTGTCAATATTAATTGTCAAACTATTACCCTCAAAATCAATCTCCTTTTCAGTGCAGGCTGCCCTTTGATTAGGTAAAGGCATTAAATTCATATATCTTAACAACTACTTTTACAGTTCAACTTATTTTAAACCATCCAGGAAAAGTTAATGTATTTAATGCAACTTGATCGCTCAGTAGGTGCATAAATGCATTTAGACTGAATCCAGGAACAGAACTCATCAACTCTCATTTCTTGTACATGTACATCCAGTAAACTTACATCGAGTGTCAGAAATAAAAAAAATAAATTGTAGAGAATGCATCATTTATCACCCAAGTGAAATTTTGGCTTTGAAAGTGGAAAAGGATGAAAATATTTTCTCCAGGCAATGGGGCTGAATTAAAAAAAAAAAAAATTGACAATTGAGAATGGTGATTCTTCACATTATTTGGACCTATGTAATTCATGCAATCATTTTTCCATAACAAAACAATATCCCCTTATGTACCAACAAATTATCAAAAATTAAAGGAGATTTAGTTAAAACAACCAGCTATAATTTTAAATGAGTACTAGAGTGGATGGATAATTCATCTTGTAAACTAAACATTAAATACAAAGGCCAATTGGATAATAACAAGAGAGAAATATTAATTTTTGTGCATATGAGAAAATACATCAATGAAACCTGTTAAAAGTAAAATATATTTTTTTTAAATACACATACATGTATATGGACTGAATGAATGCCCTTTTCACATCATGATGAAAATTTGAAATTTTTTCCTGTCATCCTTTTACCGGATATTAATAACTGAGGCATATAGAGGATATGACAAAGAAAAATACCTGCAACAATCTACACTTATCCACAATAACATAAGAAATAAATCTACAGTTTGTTTTGTGGTGGTAGTTTTAGTCTTTTTATAACGATGTGTATTTGTAATTAATTTTAGATTATTTCTTTATTATTATCACAATGACATGTATACCCCTTATATTTGTTTCAGATAAAATTCTGGTCCCAACAGATATCCTTTATACTTATTGGAATTATTATAATAACATCCATTAGAGGATTACTATTGACACTGACCAGGGTAGGTATTAGGTAACATCTATTAGAGGATTACTATTGACACTGACCAGGGTAGGTATTAGGTAATGGGGAAATCATTTTTGGTTTATAATAAAGATATAAAATTATATAAATTGTGTTGATAAAGATTAAAGTCATCTTGCTTTGACAAATCAGCTGAATTGGTTTCCTCTCAAATACCTCATTTTATATATGGAGAGTTGGAAGAAGATATTTTGCCTTATTTAATAATTGTGTCCACATTCATTCTCAAAGAACAAACTAAATAATTGTGTCTTTACTTGTATCAAGGGATTACGAGAGTCAGAAATTTTGTAATTAGAATTAAAATTCTGACTTTTTGTTTTGAAGAGCACTGCTAATAGAACAACTTGAGCAAAAAATTTTGAAAATCCATGTAGGAATTTTCGAGATATAAGACGTCAAAATTTTGGCGGGAAACGGTTCTCTCGAGTTTTCTTTTAATTTGCATAAGATGTTTATAGGCCTTTAATTATATGAAAATATCATTGGAAGTTGATTAAATTGTATACACTGTATATTTTATGCATTTCAAAGTGACATATGACCAAGAAAATGTGATCCATGTGGAAAATTTTTTAGCACTGTTTGAATGGATAAAACCCAAGGATATCAAATACTTCTGAAATCTGACGCTCATACTCCCTTAAGGTATGCTTGTTCAATACCCTTTCTCTATATTTTGCTACCATATCTGCCATATTTTATTCTGTCTAAACATTTATTTATGTAATTGTCAAAACATTTTTATTTTCTAATTGGAATTTTGAATTTACTTTGCAGTTTTTCTATGCCATAGCCAGTAGTAAGTCTTCAAACATCATTGTATTATGTTTAGCCCAGATTATGGTAAGTTCTTTCAGTAGTAAGGTATGTAATACTTATAGTGTAACCAATAGACTATGGTGAATATCAAAAATATTGTCACATGTGCCGAACAACACAAATGGATCAAACAAGTTTTGGAACTTCTTAAATTAGTTTAAAATCATTGTGTTGTTCGACACGATGCACATTATTTTTTTTACATTCATCATTATAGATTAGTTATTATTATATAGATTTTCAAATTTATAAACAGATTTGGATACAACTTTACAGTAATTATTTTTTTTTCATATCAATGTGCCAGTTGTTTACATTGATGATAATATGACATTATTTCCTACAGTGAAAATATACATGTGTATGAGATTTACTTAAATGAGAAAACTTGATAAATCATCGTTAACTGTATAATTCAGGTATATATATTTGTTATTTGGATTTTGACAGCTGTATATCTTAAAATATCATCCCATGAGCCAGAATATGAAGCACTGGGCAGCGAACGAGCCCCAAGCTTCATATTCTGGCATGCAGGGTGATATTTCACAATATACCAGCTTTCAAAATTTAGATTACTTGTTTATCGTCTTTTATTTCTTATTTCTTTAGAGAACTTGATAAGCTTTTGTTTCAAATTCTCCCATAGTTGTGCAGAAATGGTAACCATTCTTTTAAGGCAAGTTTTGAATAATGAGAGAAAAAAAGTTTTTATAGTGAATGCGTGACCGCACCATATTTTTCATTAGTCAACGTTATTAAATTTAGAAATGTTTTGATCGAACCATGTTAGCAAGTCGAAATAAAACAGACTTTTCATTGCAGCACCTCTCAGTTATTTACTCTTTTGTCCCTGTTCCTTGGCATTTTTATTAGGTCATAATGTAAAAAAACATGGTGGCTCAGCTACCTAGCTTCCATAGTTTTTCTAACATCTTGTTTGTACTTTTGTCCATTCGTGACTGTAATTTGAATGAAAAATTGAAAAGAGAAAATGTAATAGATGCTACATGTAATCAGATTTGTTTCTTATATAACAAATAAAAAAGATATTGCTTGCCAAACGTAGGGAGAATCCCTTGATAACTCCAGGCCAGCTTCTTGATAAGTTCGGGTCAACCAGATATGACTTTTGCGGAAGTACTCTGCAGACTGAGATAGGCGTAGGGAAAGATGATAAGATAGATTTTATGCTAGGTACTTTAAATTCAGATATTATTGTTATATATTTGTTTTTGATAAGGATCTTCAAAAACAAATTGCTATTTTGAGAATCCAAAGCATAATGAATATGATGTCAACTTATACCGGTACAAGCAAGTAAAAAAAAACTTGTTTGGATTTTTTAAAAGTTTCATTTTTATGCCTAGCCCATGAATGTGGAAGGGGCATATAGTGTGACCCTTGTCCATCTTTCTGTCTGTACTTCAGATTAAGTTTTGCATTGAAGTACATTTCTCATTAGATTTTTAAAACTTTAATAATAGGCCAGTAGGTAGATATTTGATAGTACTACATAATTCACTAGGTAGTTTGACTTTTTGACCTACATTTCATGCTTGAGTGACTCTGGTTAAGTTTTGTGTTAAAGTGTATTTCTCAACAACTACACATTATAGGACATTGCTGTTTCATCAAATTAATTTCTTTGATGAGTACTACCCATATCATTGACAATTAGGTGGCATTGGCCTACATTTTATGCTCCAGTCACTTTGGTTAAGTTTTGCGTTAAAGTCCATTTCTCAACAACTGTACTTCATAAGACAATGATGTTTCATCAGATAAATTGCCTTGATGAGTTCTAACCAAATTATTGACAGTAAGGTATCTTTGACCTACATTTTAGGCTTCAGTGACTTTGATTTAGATTTGCATTTAAGTCCATTTCTCAACAGCTACACATTATATGACAATGATGTTTCATCAAATTAAAAGTCTTGATCAGTGTTACCCAAATCATTGACAATTTATTTGCTTTGACTTGCATTTTACTCTCCAGTGACTTTGATCTATTTCTCAACTGCTATATATTGTAGCATCATGATGTTTTATCGTAACATTCATGTAAAGGAGAACTACCCATTTAAAGACAATTTGTTGTCCATGACCTACATTTTATGGTTGAATGACTTCAGTTTAATATGAGTTTCATCACAATTCAGTGAAAGGTAACTAATTTTATGAATGATTGACTTTAGTTAATCTGTTGCAATAAATTTATTGGTGGGACATCTGTGTCTTGGAGACACATTTTCTACTTGATAGTAGTTACTGCATTTTCTGTATTTTTGTCATACCAAGTGGAAATACAATTAATTCAGACTTAACGTTCTGATTTCAGGGGATGTATTTTGTATCATCAGTATTACTGATCAGAATGAATATGCCAATAGAATACAGGTAAATTTCTAGGTACTCTAAAATAATAATGCTTATGCAATACAGGTAAATAATAAGGTATTTTAAATTTGGTTTCAACACTGAAAATCTATTATGAGCATATACAGATGTCTTTAATTTCAAATGTCAAATAAAAGGAAGTCAGACCTTGCACTTTTGATAATGTTACCGGGCTAAATGTCAAATTGAATTTCAGAAGAATTGTACCAATAAAATCTGCCTTTAATTTCATCTACATATACACATATTTTGTGATATAACTAGAGCATGTTGAAACTGGCGTTGTCGGAAGGGCCCCGCAATTTTTAATCCTGAAATTCTGGGCAAAAGAAAATTGAGGTAAGTGTGGATTCACATTCTGTTTGATACACAAATGTGTTGATACAGTAATTTGCTGAATACAGTGATTTTTTGAAGTTATACCAAACCATGTCATTTCTCAGCTTCAGAGTTAATATCAAATCATTCCAAGCTGATACAAGTAAAAAAAATCTTTTGAAGATAATTTTGTTTATAGTAAAAAGTCTATGTATTGGCAAACAGGAAGTGGATGTTCGACAAATTTGAAAACAACTTTCACAATCATTCCCTCCAGTAGAACCCAAGAAATCTGTTATGGAAATTTAGCTTTTAGTAAAAATTCAAAGTCTCAGGAAACAGGAAGTGGATGTCTGACAAACTTGAAAATTGATTACAAAATACAATTCATCATTTCAAAGCTTCAAACAAAATTTCAAATCATTCCCTCCAGTTGCGGCAAAGAAATCTGTGACGAAAATTTGTTTTTTTTTTTGGTAAAAATTCAAAGTATCGGCAAACAGGAAGTGGGCGCCCCGACAAATTTGAAAATTGCTTACACAATACAACTCATCATTTCTAAGCTTCAGACCAAATTTCTAATCATTCTGTTCTGTAGAAGCCAAGAAATCTTACAGAAAATTTGGTTTATAGTAAGAAAATCAAAGTATTGGTAAACAGGAAGTGGATGTCCGACAAACTTGAAAATTGCTTACACAATACAACTCAACATTTCCAAGCTTCAGACCAAATTTAAAATCATTCCCTTCAGTTGAAGCCAAGAAATCTTTGACGAAAAATTTGGTTTGTAGTAAAAATTCAAAGTATCCGCAAACAGGAAGTTGGCGCCCAACAAACTTGAAAGTTGCTTACACAATACATCTCATCATTTCTAAGTTTCAGACCAAATTTCAAATCATTCCCTTCAGTAGAAGCCAAGAAATCTGTGACGGAAAATTTTGTTTATAGTAAAAAAATCAAAGTAGTGGTAAACAGGAAGTGGGCGCCCGACAAACTTGAAAATTGCTTACACAATACAACTCATCATTTCCATGCTTCAGACCAAATTTCAAATCATTCTCACAGATAGAAGCCAAGAAATCTGTGACGGAAAAAATTGTTGATGGACAGACGGACAGACAGACGGACAAAGTGAAAACTATAGGGCACCCGCATCTCAATGCGGGGCCCTAATTATATTTTTCAAAACTATATAATGCAGATCATATGCACAAAAAATACTTTTATGTAGATTACAATATATATATTGTTCAGAATTAAATAACTGGCTTAAAACTTGAGAGATAGCCATACTGTAGATTTTATAGATTTTACTGTCACAAATAAAGTTTTCAGGAAGCATGTTGGTGGTGCTGGAAAATGATGTTTGCGATAGTAGATCTTAGGTTTACCCTTAAGATCCTAAAATACAGTTTGGTAATCCTTTTTTTAATGCAAATCTGAATCAATTTAAGAAAATTCAGGTAGTTTTGTATGCATCTGTGCCATTATATATCGGAACCCTTACGGTTCTCTGGTTTAAGTCGAATATTTTATTCCATGGGCTCGATGTTACCTTCTTTACAGGTGAAAATGAATTCAACCAACACGTGACCTATCCATATAAATAGGTGTGCAGTACAGGTGTACTTCCTCATTTTATTTCAAGGCTCGATTGTTACACAACTCGAATAGAAACAAGACGCCTGTTTAAGAGTTGTTTCTTATATTACAAGAATCTTGTAATTTTAGTCTTGAATATTTTGTCAAAACATGCGATGAAACATCGTTGACAAAATGTATAAAAAATCTGAATCAGATTACTCGATACATACACAGCTGACAGTTATAAAATCTGTCTGAGTTCATGCTGTTTAACAGCTAATAAATCGTAGTTTAATATCTACTAGAATTAAAATGTAGTTTAATATCTACTAAAGTAAAAATGTAGTTTAATATCTACCAAATTAATATAATTGCGAGGCAATATTATATCGAAGTAACAGTAGTTTAATATCTACTTAAATGGATGCTGACAACAGCGTATGAATGGCAGAAATATGCCATAAATAATTAAGAATGACACATTTTATTTGTAGTTGAGATAATTTTAATGCTAGGGTGTTTTACGAGTGATTACAGTTCATGCAATTTGTTGATTGAAAGTCGTATGCAAAGTAGTCTATATATACCTGTAGTGTGTGACATGTACAGGTAAAAGTGAAGGTCAAATTTTAGGACGAACTGTAAGGACGACATTTACACACGTTTCTTTTCAATATGTTTTTCTTGGAGCAGATAATTATATATAATTGCATTGATAGCATTGTAGACAGTCTGTAGGCTCCCCTCAAAACAGTAAAAACTGAATGTCCAGTAATAGTGAAGTTTGTCAGGAATAATTGAAAAGAATGTGTAGAATGTTTTAACCTTCTACTACAACAAGGTTATAAAATTTTTCAATTTTGATGTTTTGGATTTAGTTCTACATCAGAACTTACAGTTTATTTTTATCTAGACACATTAATCCTGTAACATGTGTTTATATGAATTTGTCTTATTAAATTATACAGTGAAAATTCACAAAAAAAAAGAAAAAACCAAAATGTCTACTATTATAAGTACAAAAAATTTACACTATTGAGGTCAAAAGTGATTGCAGTATGAAAACTGGTATAAGGGAGATCCTTATTTTCATTTTTTGCATGGATATACAAATTGTCCAGGTTGACTGATAGTAATGCATTGTTGATCAATTGCATGATAAATTCAATGTCAAATTATGGAAGGAAACTATTGCAGACATAAATACTCAGAAATTATCTCACACATAAGCTTAACATTTAAGTGCTAATGATAATATGCAGAGTTAAGTCTTACTCAATACAAATAGTAGTAAGTTTTGTTTATATAGTGGAGATAGAATAATTAACAAACCCCCAAAACATACACTTATATGTTTCTGACAACAATAAGTTATAGTTTAAATTTTTTAAAGCATGTTAATTAAATAAATTTATTTAAAACTATATAAGTTTATGAACCATAATCATGAAGTGTATGAGACAAATAATGAACATAGCATAGTTTTATATCCTTACAACAAAGGGACTCCAAGATGAAAAACAACAACAATAAAAAAAAAAAAAATAGTTCCATTTGTGGAATTTTACCATATATTTGAAAGGATTTTGTTCCATATATCCCTCCATTTTTCATGCTTAAAATCAGAGTATTTTTGAGCAAAATTTGATTTAACAAATATAACTTTTACCAAGTCATCGATAATTATTATAAGCTGAAATACTTGTACATGATGGAGATACAACTATTTCTGTAAATATGCAGAGAAAAACAGCTTTGTAAGCTTTGCAAAACATGTTTTTTGCTAGAGATATTATATTGTTAGGTGCACAATTTCCTCAGTTTGAACTACTATAAGTATACTGACACTAAAGTAAGGTTTCGTTTGCAGTTTTATTTGTTAAATGATAATCATCATATTAATAATGAAGTATGATAGGATTGCTTAGTGTGTGATAATATATATACCACAGAACTTGACGTTAGAGAACATCCCTTATGCGGTAGTTTATTTTTGGTCTACAGACATGTTTTTTTTAACTTCACAAACTTATACTTCTATATATAACTTAACAAAGTTATGATAGTGAACCAAAATCATCTAGTATCTTAGATGAAATTCTTATACTAAAAGTGAGAAGTAAATAACTTGTTTAGATGTCCAAGCAAACTGTATAGTTTGGTTTCTTTATTCTTCAATTAATCAAATTATTTATTTTATCATCTCTACAATGTTCTGATAACTATTTTGCATTATTGTGCCTTAAAGGGTATTTTGATTGTAAAAGTAATATTTTGTCTGATTGACCAGAAATAAAATCTTCCAGATCCTCTTGACAAACTCATTTATACTTCAATTTGCATGTTGGTCAAAACAATCAGGCAATATTAGGATTGAAACTATACATGTTTACAGCGACTATGATAAAAATAGGCACGGAGCTGGTGGAAACAGTCATGTTTTTAGCCAATATAGCATTGTATACCTAGGAATACTTAATGCGGTCTTTTGAAACCAAACTAACCATTTTTCAAATATTTCTTTTGTATTCTTAACAATATAAGCTAAATCTTACATCTTACATCAGGTAGTTTTGTCCAATTTTATACAGGATGGAAATACCATGTAAGCTTTTATGCAAAGCTCTTGGTGAATTTAAAACAGTTCTACAACAAGATGTATAATTTTCAAGAGATCTTTTGTTATTAGTATTTGACTAATTTTGAAAATATACATGATATGTGACAAATAAATAAATACTTAAGTAACTGTTAATTGAAGTTACTTTTATTTTAGTTTCTGCAAATTACATAGGCCAATTTTGACAATTTTCATTTTGACAATTTCAATACATAAGGAGGATCAATAATCGAAGATGTATAAACCTGATAGAGAACAAATAACAATTAGGATTTTAACTATGACGTGAAAATCAGTTAGGAAGACAACTTTGCAAATTTTATGAATTGAATTGGAAAGCTTATATATTTGCTAAAATATCAAAATATCAGCATAAAAAAAGGAAATAATATTATATCAGCATTAAAAAAAAGGAAATAATATTATGTATTAATAAATAAATAAATAGATAAATAAATAAATAAAAATTAAAATGAAAGAGATTTTAATACCAAATACATGTACCAAATAGAGTTTAAGTTATATGTTCCAACTTGCAGGATAATGCATGTAAGGAAGCTTTACAGTCTGAATTACATAGTATATATCATTATAAATGCCAAACTCTTTTGTAGAAATATGGTACATATTTATTTACAGAATTCTGTAACATTTATACACTCTGCATTCATGACCTTGCAGAAACCACTCAATTTATATTCTAAATCTCTACTTTTGTCAGAAATCCAAGTACTTTTTGCGAATTACATGTATTTGGAAATGTTCAATTTTAGGGCAGAAGTATGTATTCAGTGTCATGTCATGCACATCAATGTGTTGTTAATGCCTGTTGTAGTATAACTACAATCAAAATCTGAAATCTGCATAAAATGTACGAATTTTCTTTGCATCATAAAAATAAGTCTTAGTCTTCTGTTGAGTGGCATTTATCAGTCCTTTATCTGTTATAGCAAACAGAGAGCCATTATGTTGTCTTTGTTGTTTTGTTGCTAAATGCAACTTTGTAGTACATGTAGTATATATCGGAATGAAAAAGTTTGCACAATATGACAATATTGTTTCTAGATTTTCCAAACATTTGTTTAATTTTATGTGCAAGCAGGAACAATACAATATCTTATCAAATCTAGTTCCAAGGTTAACAATATTTATAAACATGTATATATATATATATATATATATATA
>MJUU01003364.1:77501-90181 GCA_002080025.1 Modiolus philippinarum | reverse complement strand
ATGACACTATTGGTCTACCCGGTATGGGGTATGTGCTTCTTAGTTGTGGGTGGAACATAAAAATATAGGGGGCCTCGATGGGGGGTCCCTTTCCCGAAACCCCGGTAATTTTTTATTCATTTTCCCGTTTCCCGGACGGGAAAATATTTTACAAAGACTCTTAAAGAGCCGGCTTTTCCCGATTTCGCGGGCTCAATTTCAATGGTTCCCGCTTCACGCTCGACATCCTTTCCCATTTTCACGTGCACTTTTTTACTCAGATCCCGTTTCCCGCTTACTTAAAAAGACCCGCTTCCCGATTATACCCCATCGAGACCCACAATATAGACTTATGGTGGTACTGAGGTCTGCAAACTGTTAGATAGAATTTTCTTATATTTTCATGACTAATACTTTGTTTTAAGCATATAAAAAATAAAATAAAAATTGAGGATAACCAGCTTCAAATCTGTCACGTAAAAATCAGCTATTTTGTTTGAAATAATAAGGAAAATTAGCGAATATTAGCAAACTTTATTTTATTTTAGTTACATCAGATAGACAGTAAACGGTAAATAACTAATATACTGCCTTCGATTTGCATGGCAAAAAAATTGGGGGTCACCGAACTTTTTTTGAATAAATCTCAAAAAACTTTTTTTTCTTATAATTTCTATACAAATTATCTCCCCTTAATACGAACAATGTACAATATTCTGTGTGGTAACCCAAGATTTGATCAAATTTTACCATTCATTATACGTCGATATTTCGTCAGATGCGCAATAATGTTTAACTCCGGTACTACTGACAATATTTCCATCTATTTTTATAATATAATGGTTTACTGCCTAAACCACCGAACTACAAATGTAGCTAGTGTGGAAAGTCCACATCTATTTTTGGATTTTATAAATAGGAATGCAAAAAGTGGTGACGTTTACAACTAGAACCACTACTATCCAAATCTGATACGGAAAATAATTCCGGATCCGATTGACTGGATAGGATTTAACGGCCACCCTCTGAGATAAAGTTTGGACAAAGTTTGTAAAATCCATTGAGGAATAATAATAATAAAAATGTTTTGTAAATTTTTCACCAATGATTAATGTGTTCTGAAATAATTTCCTTTTTTATTCATCATGTAAGAATTTGTGTCTTCAACTCATTATGTTTTCATCGAAAAGTGCTAGTAGTGCTTTGATTCAAGATGAAAACTTCATATCCTGTTTCATCATATAATATAATCATTTCTTTTTTTAAATATTACATGGTGTATTTTTGGTTACATAAAGTTTTATCAGTATCAATTATTTAGCTGTATGACTACCAGTAATTAAACTGTCAAATCTAAAGTTGATAAAGCCACATGCAGAACACTGGTTGTTTTAGGTAAAATATTTTACTAGTTAATAAGAACAGATGGTTTATATTTCCCCAATTATTTAAATATATTTATATACCTGTCATCACCTACACCACTAATAAAATTCTGATTTCAGTTGAGTAGAGGTAATCAATGTCAAACCACAAATTATATGTAATGAAGTAATTTTCATTCATTCAAATAGCAAGAAATGATCAAATAATTTTGGACCAATATAACAAATGAAGATCTTAACAAGACACACATTTTTGCCATTACATTTAATCAGCTATCTACTATGGTTTAAGAGTTGTTACAAAAACAAGGTTTAGGGTCACAGTTCAAAGTGACTATTGACCTTTGACACTGGCATTTTTAAATGTAACACATATCACCTAAGTTGAATGGAAAAGGTTTCAGGTTTCTATCTCTTACCGTTTTCGAGAAAAACCTACTTAAAAGATATGATGAAACTTTCAATGGTCATAACTCCTGAACGGTTGACCATAGAATTTCAATCTTAATGTAAGAAATGTCCATCATGACGTAACTAACATTTTTGTCATTACATTTTATCAGCTATCTTTTACAGTTTCCGAGTTAATCCAATAATAAGATTTGGGGTCAAAGTTCACAGTGACCAAAGACGGTGATCATTTGGAAAATTTCAACACCCAAGTGCACATCTTTGGGTGGTGATCTACCTTCCTGTGAAGTTTGATTGAGATTGGACAAGTGGTCTCTGAGAATTTGGTTGGACAAGATGATTTTTAGAGGCGGAAAAATAATAATAATAAGAAACGGTGCAAACACAAGAAGTCGCCAAACGTTGTTTGGGCGACTTAATAAGAAACGGTGCAAAAACAAGAAGTCCCCAAACTTTGTTTGGGCGACTTAATAATAATAATAATAATAATAATAAGAAACGGTAGTAAAACAATAAGTCTCCCCAAACTCCGTTTGGGAGACTTAAAAAACAAGTATTAACTGTGTTCGCAAGCGAAACACAAAAGTCTCCCAAACGAACTCCAAAGTCGAATTTCAAGGTATTACGAGACTCCTTCAAGAAAGAAAATTTGGGCAGGGGTTCCCCTTATAAATAAGTTTATACATATTGCTGAAATCAAATAATTACATGCAGCAGAAAACATGGCTTTCTTAAAATTATAGGTTTCTTGCATAAAGTATTAACCTTTACATCCAATTTCATACCTTGTATCAAAAAAAAAAGAAAAAAAAAGGGCAGGGGTTCCCCTTATAAATTAGATTATACATATTGCTGAAATCAAATTATTACATGCAGATGAAAGCACGTTTTTTCTTAAAATCATAGGTTTCTTGCTTGGTTTCCATGGCAACCAAATGCACTATTTACCTTTACATCCAATTTCATACCTTGTTTCAAAAAAAAAAAAAATGGCAGGGGTTATAAGTAATACATATAGCTTTAATAAAAATACAACAATTAACAATTATTAACAATAATTACGATTTTCTCAAAATTCATAGTTTTTTGTATAGTTTCCATAGCAACCATAGTTATTTTGAAATTTCCTCATCCATTACAAGCATTTTAAACCGGTCCGCTTCCCAAAAAAAATTGGGCAGGGGTTCCCTTTATAATCCAAGTAATACATATTGCTGTAATCAAAATGCTATTATCAAGAAAAACTACTATTTTCCCAAATTTCCATATTTTTTGGTATGGTTTACATGGCAATGGTAGTTATTTTGAAATTTCCAATGCTGTGGAACCCTTTCTTACTTGACCCTCAACTTTCCCATGAAGATTCATGGGGCTAGTGCTTATAGATTTTGAGAAACAGTGAAGAATATGACGAAAATCATTCAAAATTTCATATTCCCTCCAGGGTTACTATATGACGACCCCACCTTTTTGATACCCCCAAAAGTACCCCGAATGGACCCCTTTAAAAAAATTTTAATGATTGCAAATCTAGATACGTAGGGCTAATATGCTACCAAGTTTGAAACCTCTAGGTACAATGGTCTCTGAGATCTGCTGCGGACAAGATCATGGGGACGAGAATAAAGAAAGATAACAAGTGATGGTATGTTTGCATGCAAACACAAGTCACCCAAACCAGATTCCATACCAAATTGCTGTGTTTCTAATTCATCACCAATGATTTTAATAATGTGTTCTGAATATCTGTTTGTTTATTCCTCATTTAAGAATAAGTGTCTTACACTCATCATATTTTCGTCTATCAGTGCTAGTAGTGCTTTGATTTACAGGTTTAAACATTTTCTGGATTGCATCAGAAAGAAAGTTGCGTCATAATGTTTTCGTTATTGATTCATCGATGAGACCACCATTCCAAGCTTAACATGTGAATTTATTGAAACTTTAACATTAAATAAAAGTTTTGGGGTGTGACCTTGACCTTTGACCTTGACCTCATTTTGAAGGTCCTGTCCCCCTGAACATTTTGTATTTTAAATGCTTTTTTGTATCTTCAACGGTATTTGAGCTATAAGTAAAAAAACTCATTGTTGAAGGCCTCACAGTGACTTCAAGATGAAGAGCAACAATAAAAGCGTTGTTCCTTTGCTTGTTTTTTACCATGTATTTGTAGAGACTTTGTCTCATGTGCATTTACTACATATCCTTTCATTCACCATAGCAAAAAAACCCTAAAAATCGGACATTAAAATCGGTTTTCTATCCAAAGACCAAAATCGGTTAGTCCAATAATTTTGGACCCACGGTTAGTCCAGTAATTTTGGACCCAATGTAACAAATGTAGATCTTAACAAGACACACATTTTCTCCTTAACATTTCATCAGCTATCTATTACGGTTTTAAGAGTTATTACAAAAATATGGTTTGGGGGTCAAAGTTCAAAGTGACCAATGACCTTTCACTTTGGCATTTTTAAATGTAACATATATCACCTAAGATGAATGGAAAAGGTTTCAGGTTTCTATCTCTTTCCGTTATCGAGAAAACCATACTTAAAGATGTGACAAAATTTTCAAGGGGCATAGCTCACGAACGGCTGACCATAGAGTTTCGGTCCAAATGTAACGAAGGTCTGTCACGACCAAACAAACATTTTTGTCATTACATTTAATCAGCTATCGTTTACAGTTTCCGAGTTAATCCAATAATAAGATTTGGGGTCAAAGTTCACAGTGTATCATACTTTCATACATAAGTTCATACTTTCTGAAAAGCTGTAAATAGAAAGAATGAACAAATTCAGCCCACAAAAATCATATGTTGGTGTTGAGATAAGAAAGTTCTGTTCAATTTTCATGCTTTTTAGGAGCAATTTCAGCATTTCCATATTTCCCTAAAAATGTAGATTTTCTTAATTTTTTTATACAGCTAATGGTTTAAACTTCATTTGAGTTGTGATTTATTATTGCAAAAATATATAATATTATTATATAGATAGCGGTGATTTATCGAGTTTTCTCAGTTAAATAAATGTCATATTGTCACCGTGAAAATAAAGGATTTCTAGTCACTGGATGACGTCTTAATGAAGCGACGTCACAATGTCTCTTCAATGTCGTCGTCAAGTAAACAACTGGCGTAATGACATGAAAAAAATAATCCGCATCTAAAATCTCGGTTTTTGAGTAGAAAATCTATATAATAAAAAGCATAACTAATCGACCGTCATGAATCAATAAAAATGTCACTCGTGTCGATCAGCGCAGTGGATTTAACTCGTTGCAGAACAAGTTCTGCAACTCGTTAAATCCTTCTGCGTTCGGCACTCGTGACATTTTTATTGATATTCATGACGGTTAATTAGTTATACTATAACTATTTTTAAAAAAGCAAAAATAAATCTTAAGTGCATAGTTTTTTCTGGAAATGACTTTTTCTAGCCCAACCCTTATTTTGTGAAAATTTTATATGAATCCAAAATTGTTTTAATATTGGAATCTTAAAAGTAATCTATTGAAAGAAGAGGTTCAAAACCATAACAAATCATGCAGAATACCCTTTCATGCTCTAAGCAAACGTATAAAAGCTTCAGAAAGTGTACTGTGCTAATTTTTGAATTTCTAATTATATCCAGAATGTCACGTAAAATTCAGTTGTTATGACTCTGAGGAACTTTTGCGATCTAATTCCTCTCATTGTATGATTTTTTTAAAACAAAATAGATTCCCTTTCCATTCTGTACAGGTTCGTGTACAAAACAACTAATATAACCCATTTTTGTTGCGGTTTTCGTTTACCGATGTATTATCTTCATGTGAATTTTACGTGAAAATTTCCCGTTCATGAATATCTCCCTTTATGTTTAATATTATGTAATTATAAAGATGCTTTTTGGTTGTTGAGCCATTTATTCACCAGATACTAATAAGGTGACATTGACTTTTCCATCAAACAATGAAATAAAGAAAATTAGTTGTTAAGACATCCATTTTGCCAACTTTTGTCTCTTCAGCGCAATGTACGGAAGCATGGAGGGTACATGTGATTTTTTTTTCTATCTCGTGGCCACGACATA
The DNA here is from genome assembly GCA_002080025.1 of Modiolus philippinarum. Classification (NCBI taxonomy): domain Eukaryota; kingdom Metazoa; phylum Mollusca; class Bivalvia; order Mytilida; family Modiolidae; genus Modiolus; species Modiolus philippinarum. Next base: position 84,330 of record MJUU01003364.1, on the reverse strand, counting down.
CTAAGTCGTAGCCACGAGATAGCTATGATACAAACTCGTTCCCACTACTGGTATGTCGTGGCCACGAGATACTTATACACTATGAAGCCTTCAACTTATACTAACTCGTACTAATAGCTTTCTCGTAGCCACGACTTAGTATGTTGTGGGAACTAGATATTATTATATAGATTGCGGTGAAAGATTGAAATTTCTCAGTGAAATAAAAGTGATAATTAACTGTGAAATTATTTTCCATAATTTCACTCTAGGAAGTGACGTCACAATAGACGTTGTCAACGTCGTTGTTAAGTAAACGTCTCAGCGGACTAACATTGAAAAGTAGTTCATGCAATGAATCTTAAAATTAACCACCAAATATTACAGACAAGATCTATATAATAAAAACAATAACTAATCCTATATTCTGATTATCGAAAATATTCAACTCATGATCGAAAACGTTGTAATTCACTCATGCGCTGCGCGCATTCGTGAATTACTGCGTTATTCGATCATTCGTTGAATATTTTGCGGTAATCAGAATCTCGGATTAGTTATAGTATAAGTATCTCGCGGTCACGACATAGTATGTCGTGGTAACGAGTTAGTATCTCGTGGCCATGACTTAGTGTGTCGTTGGGACGAGATAGTATCTCGTGGCCACGACATAGCTATCTCGTACCCACGACTTAGTATCTCGTGGCCACGAGTTAGTATGTCGTGGGAACGAGATAGTATCTCGTTGGAACGACATAGCTATCTCGTTGCCACGACTTAGCTATCGCGAGGCCACGACTTAGTATGTCGTGGCCAGGAGAAAGAAAAAAAATTACATGTCCCCTCCATGCTTCCGTAGAAATGCAAAACCAAAGGGCAAAAGTTTAAAAAAAATTACTTAGTCTAAAAAATGGAAAATTGTCAATTTTGTCAATCTATGCAAAAAAGTGCCTAAAAGTTTTAAAATATTTATAATTGCTGAGATTCCTTCCTACATAATTTACCCATATGTATACATCAAAATTTAAATTATTATCAATTCAATACCAAGAAGCTTAAATGTAGATTCACATGATAATTCTGTATTATTTATATACATGGATTTTTGTCAAAAGTTTTTTTTTACCAACAGCTAATACCTGAAATTTATCGGGGTTAGCCTGCATTTTATTAATTTCAAACCAATCGATAAACTTTAAAGATTCTCTTTCTAAAGTTGATATTAAAAGATCATAATTTGGACTACAAAGGGACAGTATATTGTCATCTGCAGAGTTATACAACTTTTCTTCTTTAATGAACAAAAATGTGTCGTTTATAAAGACGTTAAATAATAGCAGCCCATGATAAAACCTTGGGGCGAAGGACATTTTAGCGAAAATGATTTTGGGTTCATTCCTCCTATTCCCACTTTTTAAATATCATGTAAGAAAAAGTAAAATTTCATGTGGGAATAGGTGGAAAACTTACCATACAAGGGATTATACTGTATAAACAATATTTAATTAAATTTTAATGACGTGGGGGAGCATGAAAATGAATTACTTGTATGTGTAAATTTTTAATTTTCATTGGATATCTATGCAAAGAAAAGGTAATATTTTTAAACATTAAATAAATAATCTAAGCTCAAGCAAAGGTATACGAAACACATAGCTATGTAAATAAAATACTAAAGTAGTACTAAGTTGNGTTTTTGATTAGTCAATAGTATTACGTCATTCATAACAAGTTGGATTACGTCACTCAACACTTCGGAACACTTCGTGTTCTCATGGCAACACCACCGGGTTCGGGATATGACGGAGAGATCACCACCACTTCGAAACACTTCGTGTTCCTATGGCAACGCTCCTCCACCAGCTCCTCCGCAAATGCGACTTGAACGGTGCGCCTATACTACTAGTAGTACTAAGTTGAAGACATCAGTAGTGACAAGACAATAAATTAGAGCATTTGAAATATTGAAAGACTGTCACTCAATTTGAAGCACGAATCTGGCTTTAAAACTACATTTTATGCTGTTGACATATTTCTTAGCATATAAGGGAATTATTTATATTATAGACTGTTTTGGTATTTTGAATTTTTCATCAAAACCACCTTAATAGTTGTGAGTTATGAAAATATTTCATTTGTTGTGTATATGCCTTTTAAATTACATATGAAAAAAATTTAGTCACTTATAGAAGTTTGGCCATAAACCTGTGAATTAAGTTCCTAAGCTAAGCTATTTTGAAAATATGCTAATAAGTTGTAGAAAATCGTTTAAAAATTTTCTTTGGAACCAAGGACGTATATTTAAATGTAAGTTCTTGCTGGACGCGTATTTCCTTGGAATTAAATTAAAATATATACTACAATTGTATGTTATCGGGGAAACTAGCAATCGAAATGGCTGTATATTCCCTATTTTTTAAGTACATTTTGCCATGAGAGTGTGTAAACACTTAACCTTAAAATGGCATTTAGCTTAGTTTGACTCAAGAGATATATAACAAATTTTAACAAAAGTCTTCAAAAATTTTCAAAATCCTTCAAAACTGCATCCATGTGACAATTTCAATGGCTGAATATTTGATCTAAAGCTATAAAAATGTAATTTTTAAAAATTGATTTTGTTACGACAGAGTATATTTGTCCTGATATATAAGTTTTGGAGAAATTTTAATGCATCCATATAATCAGTATGCTGAAGGAAAACTTTTTCCCCAGGAAATTGGCTATACCTCTTTGATAATGGTAAAATGCTACATTTGTGTAAAAAATGAAGATTTTTCATTCAAAATTTCTTTCTATTAAAAATCACATACAATGTATCAAAAGTAATATAAGTAGAATATTTTCTTGATCTATAGTCTACAAAAGTAGCTAAACTTTCTCTTTTTCATGTCTTATATTTACCTTTTTTCATTACTTTTTGCATTTCCTTAATAACAAATAGAAAATGAATCAAAATACAGGTACACAAAGGAAAATTAAAGGTGACTTTTAATTACCATTAATTACTATAAAAACATATTAAACATCAAAGGAATTGGTATGTGGGAATAGAAGGAATAGTGAATTTTAAAAAGTGGGAATAGGTGGAAGACACCTGATTTTGATCGTGAAAGACATTTTAGCGAGAGAAATGTGTACATTATTAAGTTACCTGTATAATATTGATGGACAATTTAGCAAATCATAATTCTATGAAATTAATAGATATGTATAAAAAATATGCATGTATTTTAAAATAAATGTATTATACAGAGGTTGGAAAAGAGTTTTTGTAGACGATTTAATGCGTGTTTCTCTAAACAGAGCTATATTGGAATTCACAACGAGCTTGTTTCAAAAGTACCCTAATGAAGAAAGCCCGAGAGATCATTTTTAGAGGTCTTGTTTTCAAGTATACCAGACAAAAACCGAGATATAAGGTCTGGTAACATTTGTTATGCTGATATTGTGCTTTGGATCTATTGTATTTTTTCTTAAATTTTATCATATGTTTAGTAATAAATACAGACGTTTTGAATATGTGATACAGTACATGACTTTCATTACGTATTCACACTATGACGTCATACCCTTTATCGCATACCCTTTATCGCATGACTTACCCTTTATCAAATACTTTATTGTCATTAAACTAAATGTGTTTGTGACAAATTACAAAATAACTTCAACATTTCAATTAATATACAGCAATAAATTAATGTAAACATTTCAAGAGTCTCCTGTCCTCAGTTCTAATGACTTTTTAATGAAGAGACCTAAATTATTTACTTGAGATGGTGTTGATGGGTTAAGAATATATATCAATTTATCTATGTTTGTAATACTACAAAAATCTGCCCTTTATCGCATGGCTAGACCTGTATCATACCCTTTTTCCAAAAAAAAAAATGTTTTAATTCGACTTATTTTTTAAAATGAAAGTGGGGGTAAAAAATTTGGGGGGTAATTTTTTTGGGGGTGAAAAAAAATTGGGGGGGGTGAAAAAAATTTTGGGGGTAACAAAAATTTGTTTGGCGTGAATTTTGGTGTCAATTAAGAAAAATCTAGCAAACATTTCTCCATGTTTTAGGCCTACATGTTAGATTTTATACCAGTCCTTTCGCCCACAAGGACTTCTCATTATACATCCTTGCCGTCCATTTTGAAATTTTTTTTCTCACAAAATACTTGCTTTTCTCTAACCGATTTCATTTTTTTACAGTATTTTGGGATTAAGTAGTCCTCTGTTTAAATATATGATAAACTGTATAATACATGGCAAAATCCGTATCACATGCCGTATCATCTCTCGACCAATATCACCCTCGAGCCAGAGCAGACCCTCAGGACTCGGGGTGATACGACATGTGATACGGATTTTACCATGTATTATTCCCTATCTTTATTAATCAGTTGAAATAGTGATTCATTTTGAAATGGCCATCATTGAGAATGGAGGAGGCATTGACTATATATCTGTCGCTGTCCATCTATTTTTTCCAATTTAGCTAAAATGTCCATATTTTCACGTCATTAGTGTAACCCATAAGAATTACTTCCGGTTTTTGACGTCATTTCCTCCTTAGGTTTGGTTATTCTCTGAAACTGGGTAGGCAACTTAATTTTCCCATTTAACTAGAAAACATGACATTTCAGTATATATTTATATCAACACTCAACCTCCCGATTCTATTAATAGTCTTAAACTTTCGTCAGTACAGTGAGGAATATTAAAGAAAACACTTGGTAAAGATTAAATTCTTGGAATGCCACAAATACATAGAAATTTTTCGGCATCCGAAATCTAAGGTGCAGGTACCCTCGCTTATATAATATGTCAGAATTCATTTGCTTACATGGATCAATTAACGTGTATTCCCAATAATCCTGTAACACGTACTTAATTAGTTTCATCATAAAATTACCCATCCTGCAGTTTATATTCACCAAATAACTTACCACTGGAGAAACACCTTGTTTTCCAGTCGTTCCTCCACAAGTAGGTATGCCCCCACTAATTACCAACAAGAACCATCAAGAAGTCATAATTACCAACAAGATGCTACACATTGTAGGAACTGACAAGAGATGCATAGCATGACCTAGCTAATGATATAAAGATATATTTTTTAGATGCAAATCATCATAAGAAAAGAACCATCAAGAATTATAGTTAGATAAGATAAGATAAGATAAGATAAGATACTTTATTCCAATTAAGGTCCCATAGAGGGCAAAATCATTACAGTGATTATATAATAGTACATATTAAACTTGAACATAGTTAGTGTTGGGAATCGGATAAAAATATCATAATTGATTAATCGGAATAATCGAATGAACCTTCCGATTTGATTATCGATTAAAATCAGATATCTTTATATTGGTTTTAACTACATTTGCTGTACTTTTTTATTGCATAAATTCAATCATATTGATTTTTACTGTTAATTTTAAAATGCATATGCATTTACACGTACAACATGTACAACCTGTTGTACTCCCCAAACATCAGACGTACAACAAGCAGTTCTCCAGCTAGAAAATGAAAATAGAGGGGCGCATGAGAAGGGCACTTTTAAGCGTAAGATCAAATTTGAAAAACCAAAGAGCACTTTTGCGCTTCCTTTCAAAATCGGATACATTTAGTATTTAAGTTATATTTCTTCATTTTCTTGAGTTGACAGTGTTGTTTTATTAAACTGAAAACAATATGCATGTTAATCAAATTACTCATTTTTTTACTTGTGGCTGTCTTTATATCTGATGGGAAAACACGCCCATTGACCTTTATAAGATGTTTTTATTGGTTTAAAATGAAACATACGATAAACACGTCAGATATGTATTCACACAGCAGAAGCGCGATTAATTTAGCATTGAGTTTATTACATTACGTTTATAAATTTTCAAAGTCAGTAACGTATTTATTGTTTTGAGTATCAATTAGTGCTTATTAGATTCAGGGATTGGTGTTCTATAATTATGATTTAAATTATTTATTTAGGTCAAACATGTCCCCATTCATAGTTACAAAAAATCAATAACGAGTCGTTGTAGTGTGTAATCTTAAAATAGTGTAGTAAATGTTTCCTAGCATTCAAAATACAAACATCGCTATTTGTTCGTTCGAATTTTCGCACAAATTAATTATCAAGCGCAACTTGGCCAGTTACAGCAATTTTAAGATTGAAAACTTCTTAAAAGGCTCTCGCTTTGCGGTCGCCTTTTAAGAAGTTTTACGCCTTTAAAATCGCAATAAGTGGACAAATGTGCTTGATAACATATACATTTGTAATAGCAATGAAATCAAACATGCGAAATCACACAATCTGATTATTTTCACGTATTATGGACTATAACTTAATACATGCAGACGTATGCAGTAGTTCTTTGGATGACTACGAAGTTTTGCCACATGTAGAATTTCAGGGCTTCGAGATTCAGCTCCATCGGAGCTTTGATTAAAATTGCACTTTTAAGCAAAGCCTGTTTATGTCCTATTTGTAGAAATATAAAGTTACTCCAGATAGACAAGAGTTACTTTTATTTGTCTGTATATGGTTTGTAATCAAGGGTTATCAGAATAATTTGAGAAAGAGGAGTTTTTGGTCTATCTTAGAAGTTTTAATGCTAAATCTGTTTTTATCCCCGCACTTTCGAAGAAAGTTCGGGGATAATGTTATACCCTCTGTCTGTCCGTCCGTCCGTCACACTTTTCATGTGACTCAAACTCCTCCTACATTTTTGGATTTAGGGATTTAATTTTGTTGTAGAATTGTTGCATATAGTGTGCAGATGCGCAATAAGCTTTCGGATTTTCGATATTGGTCTTGGTGCAAACAAGAGGCCCCATGATGTCAATTTT